>JADDOH010010789.1:0-122559 GCA_016648135.1 Agrypnia vestita
CAGCAGTGGCCTAGAGCGATTAACCAGCCTCGGTTGTTTAGCAGCTAGCTTTTCCATCATGGTTTACAGTTGCTGACAATAGACATCTGCCGTAATCGTCTGGCCAGATTTAAGAAAGCTGTAGTGAACGACACCAGCACTAGTCCACCAAACGCTCACCAGTAACTCTTTTGGAGTCAATTTTCGCTTGGGGCATGGTTTGGCTGGTTCGGCAGGGTTCAGCCATTGCGATGAGCGCTTCCGATTATCGTACAGGATCCACTTTTCATCACAGGTCATGATTCGATTTAAAATCCCTTCAGTATTGTGCCGGTTGAGTAATGCAACGCAGCAGTCAACGCGCGTTTGTTGATTTACTTCACTCAATTCGTGAGGTACCCACCTTTCAAGCTTTTTCACCTTACCAATTTGCTTCAAGTGGATTAAAACAGTTTTATCACTAACACCGCAGCCTGTAGCTAACTCGGATGTGGTTTGCGATGGATCCCGCTTCCACAATAGCCTTCAATTCTTCATTATCAACTTTGGTCTCCGGCCGTCCACGGGGCTTGTTCTGCAGGTCGAAATTTCCAGCACGAAAACGTTGGAACCAAAAACGCACTGTGTTTTCTTTTGCGGCACCGTCGCCATACACATCATTAATCCGTCGAGCCGTTTCTGCAGCACTGGTGCCACGGTGGAACTCGTACTCGTAAATAACGCGATATTTCAAGTTTTGCATTTTGTAAACTAAGTGACGCAAAGAAAAAAACAATTGAGGAAAAAACAAATGAATTATAATTTTCAAAACACAAATACACGAGTAAATAGCTGTATAAATTTGGATTTGGAATTCCTAACCAAAGAGAAGATATTTGAGATCAAATTTGCCAGTACGGCAAAACGCCAATTTCATATGTAAGGACCTAATATATATTAATATCTTGCAAAACTGCATACAATATGCATATAATATAATGAATATAATATGATCGATCATTCTAGGTAGAGGAGATTAATAGCCGAGATTGGTTGTATAAAATCTAGTGTAAAATAGGCTTGAAAATCTCATTTACAGAGAAATAAATAGCTGGTATAGTCAGTTATGCATATATAATAAACCAATTGATGAGAATTAATGTTCTCGGCGTTAGCGAATATTGCTTATGGTAAGCATTAACTGCACACTCCTTTGACAATGTATATCAGTATTTCAGTCATCAAGTCATGAATAATATATTCAGTTATACAGGATGTATTATAGCGATGTTGGATGATACTGCATTGTAATAATTGCGAGTTTTGCGTAGAGAAAAATCACCTTAATTAATTTTTTTTAACTAAAAGCCAGTAGTAGATCAGTAGTTATAGTGATTATTAAATAAAAAGTATAGATTTTTGCATTTCTACCAATCAAACAACTCGTTTTTGTAAAAATCTTGAAGATTTTTTTTAAATACTTATATTACTACTGAGAAAACAATCGGCTTTAAGTGTAAAAGATACTTGAACGTCTTATTAATGGGACAGGGTTGTTAAAGTATATTGAAGTTCTTATTATTTTATATATATGTAAGTTGTTTTCTTTTTTCTCAGCCCACAGATATTTTGACACGGTAATATGAACAAATCGTTATATTTTTTTATAAAAAACTACATTTGGCAAAGATACTTCATTACCCAGCATTCACATTTTATAATATTTTATATTCCATCACAAACAAATAATTGAGGAATTAATGAAAATACTGTAAATTAATTGAAGATTTATTAATTAATGATTAATTATGGAGTCCCTACTCTTAGACATAGAAAGACTACACATAGAAAAATCATAAATGAGGTGGCTTGAACATGTGCTAAGAATGCCAGAGGAACGAATACCAAGAAGAATTCTCCTGGCAACCCCGGAAGGAAGATGGCCTGTAGGTCGCCCCAGATTAAGCTAGGAGAAGCAACAGAAAAATGTGTATGAAAACAGAATGGGTCTAGACTGGTTGACTCATGTAGAAGTAGCGCAAGACAGGGGAACATGGAAACACCTTGTCAAGTCTTTGGGCTTCCGACCCTACTAGGACAAGGGGATGAAGATGAAATGAAAATAAAATGACTAATTAATTATTCAATGAACCGAGTCACTTAACATGAATTAAATGTAACGCTATTCTTCAATCTACCCTATTTTGCAAAATACCACTCATATATAAACTCGTTGGTTATGATAGGGTAACACGTATTTATCTCTCGTGGAATATTCAATTCTACGACATACATAGAAGTCGCTCTAGTTTATTTGGGCAATTAGGTACTTCGTTCGATTATTTCGCTTTACTTATCGCTTCGATTATTTCACGACTGGCCATCCTGGCCTCGCAACATGCGGCCGACTTCGCACCGAACGACTGTCAAAACACGACAATTCTTCTTGCGTCGTGGCGCAGTTCCGTATTTATACCCAAAAATGTTTCGGAGAAGATTCTAATCGCTTCTAGGCTTTTCCAGGTATTCTTCGAATGTTGTAGTTAATTCCAGAGTCTGTTGGTGTATTTCAGAATGTAATGGAAGATTCTAGAGGTTTCGATGTTATTGTTGTCATTTACATATTACGAAGAATTCTGTACGTAATTTCTTTTGCCATTTCATTACAATATGAATGCCTGAGAAACCACTAAAAGAATTGTTACAATGATTATACAACAGAGTGGCTTGAAAGCGATTGTTATCTTTCATTGTGATTTTTTGTGAGCTTTGTTTCTATTTTACTATGTGATGTTTATCTTGTTTCTAATTAAGCTAATTTGTCTTATGTTTATAAATTGTTTCTTTTGTACAATCTATATTAGTTTTAAAAAACGAGGAAGTACGAAAGAATAGTAAAAATGTGAGGCGGTTTCTCTAGAACAGGCCTAGCCTGAGAGAGAAGTCGCCAGAATATCTTCGTATAAATAAATAAAGTTGAACAGTGAACAAAATAAAAATAATAAAATCAATAAATTGAGTAGCTTGTCGGTGTGTTGGTCGTGACACTCGCCTAGTGATCTGCTAGTTGGTGGTTTGAGCCTCATTCCAAAACCCCATAAGGTTAGTCCTAATTTCATAGCTCTTTTTAAACATAGCTTTTGGCTTAGTTTGAGAATAGTAAAAATAATTAATTTTTAATTAATTAAAAAGTATTAGTGTTCGCATCTCTATATAAAAAAAATATATCACCAGGATAGGCACCCGAAAATTTTCCTTACCAAACAACTGCTATATTATTTCGCCATATTTAGAATATATTATTTTTATAACAAACATGTTTACGTTTACTTTATGGCAGAAAAAACATCAATATATTTAGTCCACTTATTGAGATCTCGGGCAAAATTAACGCGCAATATTTTTTTTTTAATATTTAATTATTTACAGTTACTACAGTTCTTTTTAAAACGCCAGCATCATGAAGTACGAAGTAGTAGTGGCATAGAAAAACAAAGTTTCCACGAAGATATAAAACGTCCCCCCGATTTTCGAACCAGCATCAAACTTCATCTCTGTCGAAGGATTGTAAAAAATTTTCCAATTTATCAAAACGAGATTATTAAGTTTCAAGTGACTTTCTTTTGTTATTAATTATGAGCTCGAGTCGCTCGGAAAATCTTTGTTAAAAATTGGAGCTAGTTTTTAAAAATTTCAGTGATTTCGCTTCAATATTTTTCTTTAAATAATTTGAATAATGGTTTTCAGAAAAAAGTTTCATTAAAAACCAAAAAGATAAAAGTTTTTATAAAAATTACCTTAATTTGAATATTGTCCGAGTCAAATTATAAATTAATCACATTCTTACAATTTTTCTACCATTATAAGATTTGTGTTAATAGAATCGGATAACACGAGACGCAAATTAATAATGTCTCTGTATTTAACCGCAATAAAAATTACAATAGAATTAAGACTATGGGGAATGGGTAGACAGTGAAATTTTAAGAATATTTCATGAAAGTTTGACAATAATTAAGAGAAACCACTCTCATTTTGAGATACCTATAATGGTTTTGTTGAAAATAAATTATGTCTAAAATCAAACCGAATTCTTATTCAACAATATAACAAAGTATCACGCATACGAATTTACGGGAAGAAATGGAAAGCATCTATGCAAAATTATACGGTGGTCACTGGGCTTATCACTTGTATTAGCTGGTTTAAGTGATCACTTCACACCAAGCAACGTTCGCCGATCCACCATTAGAACATCCACACTATCAAAAATATGCTTTAACCATCTACGGTCGAAAATTTCAGTGAGATAGTATATAGGTATATAGAGGTCGCCGCTGATAATGATGCCTACATATTTAAGGTAGAGTATGAAGCAATATTATCTTCAATGTTATTCTATCGAATTTTTAACATGTCCACTAGAATACGTCTTAAAATTATAATTAAATTAAAATTACGCCTCTGGCCGACCTATAAAGGTTTCCATGTTTCCCATATAAATAGTTTTGTCTCTGGTGGACTTATGTAATTTATCTGAATTAATGAATTCTTGTTTATTTATATTATATATTTGTTTCCTTTTAGATACTATGTAATATGTATATTAGTAAATTTTTTATTTTTATTTTCTATTGTAATGAACTAGAAAATTCACAATATGTTAAAAATATTATTTTTAAATAAATGTTGTAAAGCTAACTAATTAACAAAATTTACACAAGATTTAGTTTTTTTTAATAAAATGAATATACACCATACACAATAATAAATATTACCACGACAGAAGAAGTATCCAGAAGCTTTTCTTGTAGCTTATATGATGATTGTAGAATAAACTACAAAGTCGCCGAATCAGCTAGAAACGCTCCCGCTGCTAGAGGCGAGATGTGCGGATTCGGGGAGGCTATAAATATCACGCCGCCGGGCGGTGATGTAGTTTTCAGTTAACTATTTACGTTCTAGCTACATAAAACGGAGCGAATAATCATGCAAGTGATTTTTCGAGTGCTAGAAAGTAGTTCTAGAAAATTCCGCAATACTATAGTTGTATTGAATGGTTCTAAATAGATGAGATTAAAGATTGAAGTGTTTCCTTTAAAATCCCTTCGCCGCGAATATACAATTTCAAGTTATAAACAAATATTAAATGTGAATTTATGGCATAACTCCTGAATAGTCTCAAGTTTAAAAAAATAAAACACCATTTAAAACATTCGTTTACATCAAATTTCACATTCCTGTCAACGAGTTTAAATTACCGATAAAATATTTATTTCGCATTACTTACTTGCCGCCTGTACCAAAATGAGACAAGACCTGATCCGTGACTCTCAATCTTTACAAAACAAGCGAAAAAATTATAAAAAAATATCAAAATTGAACAACAAAAGCACTCTCTTTTGTCGTACCATACAATTCCTTTTTATATTCTTTTTACTTTTCAGACGCCAGAGTTGATTATTATGGGTCTCTCGGGGTCTACTTTCAGTATCGGGTTTACCTGATGTTGGGTCTTCAGTTTTTTATAAACAAGTTTGTTTTCTCGTAAGCTTTCAAGGTTTATATTTTGAACGGAGAATATGTCATATCTGAGGCTCCCTTGAATGTTTGAAATAGAAATCGGGCATTTGAAATAGCGATAATAAAAACATTGAAACATTAGATATTATAACATTCAATGGTGAATTATTGTATACTCGTATAAAATATTTTTTTATGGTTATTTAGTATATTTTTAGACAATAATGAAAAAGAAACATGTAAAAGAAATATATTTTTCATAAGTGAGATGAAATATTTGACTTTTATCGATAGCTCAAATTCTTGATTTTAATAAAATAAGTAAGTAAATAATTCTGGATCTTTTTAATAAATTAAATGCGCTCATCGTAGGCTAGAACTTAATTTTTATGAACAATCACATTTATCTCTTTATTTTATTATTTTACATTATTTAAGTACTTTAAAAAATTGCGATCTGCAGATGGAAAAGGATAAGATGGAGGAGATTAGTCAAGAGAGCGGGAGATCATGAAGGACCGACTTGGATGGATAAAAGATTATTGATGCAACACGAATTCCGTATTCGCATTTCAATATAAAAAATACGTTTTCTAAAATAACACTTATTTTACGAAATCAATTAAAATATCAAGTTTTGGAACAAAATTAAAATTATTTTAGAAATGCAGAAATAGCTGCACTCTTTTCTCTTAATATAACTGCATGGAAATGTTATATGATTATTTTTTCAATATTTTTCAAAAGGTAAATGATTATCTACGATTTCGAAAAAATATTCTTTAATCGGTGAAATAGTTTGCTTGTCATTTATGTTTCAGAAGACTTTATTAAAAGAATTTTTTTCATGGTTTTTACAACTATTTTAACCTGCCTAATATTTTTTTACTTTTTTACTAATATGATGTAACAATTTTTAAATTAATGCAAAAAATTCTTAACTTATTCGGCTTTCCAACAATTTTTTATTTAGTTTTGGTTTTTTAACATTTCAGATTAATGACTGGATATGAAAAAAATATTGCTCTCTGGTTTTTTTTGCGTGAATATTCAACCTAGATACTCGTATTTACTTCTCAGGTTTTATATCGATGCCTGTAGGTAGGTACCTGCCGACTAATCATATAAGTTTTTAATTATGATTTTTCCTGTCTTTATTGAGTTTTCACCAAATTTGTATATAAGAATGGCTGGAATGGATGGAATTAATTATTAATGTTCGCTTAAGAAATCTAAAAGGCGTAAAACTTTTTCATTATGAGACACTAACAAAACTACTACAAAATACATAAAAAACAATAATTTATTATTTAAAAATCAGCCCACTATCCCAATTACAATAATCTTCGGCCTGCTCTTGCAACATGCATATATATATTTAGTGTATCAATGTTGTGTTATCATATAAGAATATGTAAATAAATAATTGATTTAATGTATTTTGGTGTGACCAACGTAAAGAGAGGGAGAAGGGCGGATGTTGGTGGGGATAGGACTCCATGGATGTGAAGTCTGCCTCATATCCATCTATTCCCATTTTTCTTTAATCTATAAAAATGCCAAGTCCAACGTCTTCCTTTTTACCATATTTACCGAAACGCCTGATTTATGCAACACGCAGTGTACCCGCAAATTACCGCTAAAAGGTATACAAGTTGACAGAATTCCATCCACCTTAGAAAAACACTGACGCATTTTTTTGTGTTAAAACCCCTAAGATTATTTAAAAACCTCTTCATTAGCTTAAAATATATATATCGACATATAGCATTAGTTTTTAATGCAACAAAAGAACAAACAGTTTGATGTTTCTGAAGTAAGATCAAACGCTGGAAGTTTTATTGGGCTGCACTAACTAACTATATTCAAAGGAGATTTACGTACCAACAAGCATTCTTTCTAGATCCTGAAAATAAGATAAATAAAGTGAACATTTAAAATTTTCTAGAAACAATTTTTTTACATTTTACTTTTGACAATAAATGTTGAGAAGCGTAAGTTTGCAAGTTCGTAACGAAATGGCATCGCGTAGGCAGTCGAGTTGGAACGAGAACGTGAACGGGGACGTGCTCCGCATCCCTTATCCCGCCGCAGGCCTCCGTCACGGCTGATCCAGGGGTGGACTAATTCCCAACCCTCTCTCAATATCATTTGACAGAATCCACTCGTCCATCACCGTAAAGGAGACTTACATATTACTTTATTTTAGTGGAAATTACGCTGAGCGACATCTTTTAAGTTTTTATAGTAATTTTGTTTTCATTTTTAATATAAGGTAATATTATTTAAGCTATTCACTATTCTCAAGTTTTTTTTATTTATTGATCATGAACTAACCATCAATGCATAATGTATTTGCATTTTAGGCGCTCGATCACGAATCTGGCATTTACGTCACGACCTCCTCCATCTCTCTCTTCCCTCGCCTACACCCGCCGGTTGAAAACTACAGTTGTATCATTTTTGTCACCACATATATTGAACGGATTCTCGAAGTTAACCTTTTCAAAATAATTTGTCGTGCTATCGCAAAAGTGTGTTTATTGAGTACTCAGATTGTTATATTCGTCGATCATTATGACTTCGTGTAGGAGGAACGTTCTCTAAGGGGTGAGTATGAATTTCATCTGTGTTCCTTTTCACACGCTTTTAATTACAGTCCAAAATCGTTGCGTATTTTCCCACCCTCCATTTCCCGTTTTATCCTTTGCAACCCCGATCTTCTTCCTTGTTTCCTGGCGATTCGCATCGAAAATACACACATATAAGTAAAGGAGCCACTCATCTCTCTAGCAGAACCTGTACCAATATGAGCAACTTTACAGAGCTTTCTTTTTTGGGAGAAGGAGAGAACTTTCTCTACTCTGTGATTTTAAATCGTCAAGTTAAGGTAACTAAGAGGTCATAAGTCACGTAAACGTCATGTAGAGTTCTTTTCAGTGTCAAGTATGGAATCATGTAAAGACCAAATGTTGTAGTCATTTCAAGGACTAATAGAAATCACGTAGAAGTCTTGCCAAGGTAAGTATGGGCTCATATAATATCCTTTCATAATCACGTTAAGGTCAACTCAAGGACATGTAGAGGTCCAATATATGACAATAGGCAGTAAATTCAACGCCAAAGTCTGCTTTATTTAGTTGTGTACATTTTAAATAAGTTTATTTTAGTTATCTGTAGATTAGGTAAGTCCCTTGGATATCATATTAAGGTCAAGTAGGGATCATGTTAAGATCGAAGTAGGATTACGTTGAGGTTATGTCAAAAACAAGTAATGGTTACGTAGAGGTAAAGTAACGAAAAAATACAGGTCGAATAGACTTTAGTTCACGGTCAAAGTTTAGTAATTAATTCGCTTAAAAAAAAACAAATTCACAAAAAAATCAAAAAATTTCTTACTTCCTATATTTAAAAAGCCGAAAATTCAGAAAAATATAAAATTCTTTAACTTATAGAAAGCTTAGTCAAGAGACTATTGTGAATAAACAACGTTCATGGGAGAAATCTTTTTTAAAAATCTATAAACTTAAATATGTTAGACGTGTAATGAGACATCGAAAGAAATGTAATGCAAAGATAGATTTTTAGAAATCTTAAAAATACTTAAGGCAATGGTTTGGCCAGTATACTACAGAGTTTTTTTTGGGCTGAGTACGTCCTTTGTAAATTCCTAAACGTGCCTAAACGTCCTTTGAATAGATAACGCAAAAAAAATACAAAAGATTTTCAAGACCAGCTTTTAGTGTGGATGTGGGACGGCAAGTGTGTTTGCATGCTCAATTACATAATCTCAAATAATCCATCACTACTAGCGCATGCCTCACTTAGGCTATATCCTATCCTATCCATCCTCTCCACCTAGCTACCGCTCTAATACCTCAGTAGTCTCAGTACGGGGGAGCGAAGTTAATGGGGGCGGTGTTACAGGGTTAATCACTCGAACAAAAACAGGAATCCAACAAACATTAAATGCTATGCACCCGGGAGCAATTCTCGACGGTTTGGATCGCGGATAAATGTTAAACGGTTTGGGTCTCGACTGAATTGGAGCTATCGCAAATTAAATTACGTAAGAGAATATTCATTAGCAGTCCGCTGCAAGAGGCGATAATTTCTTGCGTTTTCGAATGTTGCACTTTATATTCAGCAAAAAAAAAACTACGATTTCTTCATGTATATCCCAATTAACATAAAAGAGTAGAAAATTCTTAAGATATTCAAGAAACCTGGAGATTTTTATTATACTAGCTTTCGTACCCAGCGTTGCACGGGTTAAAGATTAAGTTGAAAATAAATTTGTGGGGGAAACAAAGGTTTAATTCGAACGGTATAGATTTGCATCGAAAAGATATCAGGGGGAGAGGAAGGGGTATTAGAATAGGGGGAAAATATCGCTTATGTTACCCGCTGAGTCCTAAAGAATAAGTTTCCAAATTTTGAGTCCGATCGGTCAAACGGTACAGATTTGCATAGAAAATATGTCAGGGGGAGGAGAAGGGGTATGAGAATAGGGGGGAAATGTTGCCTATGTTACCCGCTGGGTCCCAAAGCATAAGTATGCAAAATTTGAATCGAATTGGACAAACGGTCTGGATCTGTATAGAGCACAGACAGACAGACAGACATTGAATTTTATAGGTATAGATTTCACACTGCGTACTGACAGTGAGGGGGACCATTGAAAAAACAACTCACTACTAAAAAAACGTAAAATATAATATTCATATGAAACCTAATATATTTTTGTTTTTTATGCGTACGACTCAATTCCATGAAAATAATCTTCAGCCGACAAAACAATTGCGCTAAAGTATGTTTGGCCAATTAGTGCAAATATGCTAGGAAAAATGTAAGTGGCCGCGCAAACATTGTAAATTACTATGAGCTCACATTTACTAATTAATTTGACAACAAAGACACAGGCTCACATATATTCAAAATTTTCATAAAATATTTATATTTTATACCAGACTGTTCAGGACACGGAACCTGTTCTGTTTGTTAATATATATATTATATTGTCTCGAGTATAAAAGGCAAATGAAAAAATTTTTAAACATACATTCATAATTCATTTAATGTTTCTAGAATCATCACTGCATTTTTACCTAATTTCGTAATTCGCACTTATAATCACTCCTGATGCTCCTGAATTTGTCTCTTATATACCTACTGAAGCACGTTACTTAAATCGCTCAGATTCGTACTAGAAAACTTCTCGCTCGTCGGTAGGTACTTTCTTGATTTACTATCGTCGGAATCACACACGCACTAGCAACACCTGCAACACTAATAGCCCGCTGTCAACTCTGACATACACTTTAATTGCGTATTGGGGCGGCCACGCTTTTATAGATCCGTGTTAGTATCGCCTTCTCGATGTTTACAGAATTTGGTGGACCTTTCGGGAGATTTCGATAGTGCGAAATTCTTTCCGATTCTACCATCTGTTAACAATATTAATCATTTAAATACAATTTATATTTAAAAAAAAAAAAACACTTTATTTATAAAACATTATAATAGAATGAATATAATTTCTCCCATCCAATGATTCTCCCATCCAGTAAAAACTGAACGTTAAATTATTATTTTAGAGATAATGACAATTTGATATATTTTTTTCTCATACTTTTTTAAGTTAGCATACTTCGCCGCTTTCCAAATAAGGTAATGTATACAAAATTTAAAAGAAAATAACTTTTTTCGAGAGAAATAGCGTCCAGAAATAATTTTCGTTCGATTCAAAATTCCTTCTAATACATATATTCATGTAATTACTTATTCCGATTTCTCCTACTTTCGAACTTCAAATCAAACTTGATTACGGTAATATTGTTTTCTTGTATCTTCCCTCTTCTTCTTACATTCTTTCTCTGATTGTACTCTTAATGGGATTATACTTATTTGATTTTTCCCGGAAGCCCCGAGGGCATTCCTTTCTTGAAATATTTCCATTAACATCGTTTCTATGAATTCCTGATAAAAATTTAAGGCACAGGTTTCCCTCATTTTTCGCGCGGTTTACTGTCATAGAATATACCACAAATACAAAAATCGTAAACATGAAGGTATATAAAAAAGGATTATAATTTATGACATAATTATTACGTTATTTATTAAATCGTCAAACAACAGAGCATACAATTGGTATTTTTACTTACACTTTGATAATGGTGATTTACTAAGCATTTTTCAGGCTATATACAAGAATATTTTATACGAACCGTATGTTTTTCCGAGAAACGATTCTCGACGTTTCGTTGAAGTCGTATTCAACGTCATCATGAGAACGCCCGCGCAGGTATAGGGCGGACTGTTTTGCCGAACTTTTGCACTTGTTAATACACTTTCATCCCGTATAGGTTAGTTATTAAACAGTTAAGATTATTATTACGGTCGTTAAATATATTTAACTATATATGTTTACGGATATTTTATACGAACAGTATGTTTTTCCGAGAAACGATCTCGGAACAAAATATCCGTAACCATATACAGTTAAATATGAACCGTAATAATAACCTTAACTCATTACAGAGTTTATACAGTTATTTGGAAAATATTAATAACCTCGCAAGACTATATTCCTGCCTTGATTATGATTCGAAAATGTTCAAGCTATCATGACCTAATATTAATAGTTATGGAGATATGCGATATCAAAGTTTGCATTTTTTTTTCAATATTTCTGACTTTTTTTTGTAAAACGTTGGACTATCATTACAGTAACTTATATCGAATATGAAAAATTCATTTCCTTTAATACAAGTCAAATAAAAAAATAAAAAACCTTCGAATTACAATTGGAAAACATTCCAATTGGATTTTTTCAGGATTTTTATCATTTTATTTTACTTGTGTTGAAACGAATAAATGTTTCGTAATCGATATGAGTTCCTGTAATGATAGTCCAACGTTTTACGCAAAAATAAGTCATAAATATTGAAAAAAAATGCAAAATTTGATATCGCATATCTCCATAACTCTTGATATTAGGTCATGATAGCTCGAACATTTTCGACTCATAATCAATAGTTCTGCGAGGTTATTAATGTTTTCCAAGTAAACCTGTATATAAGAAGTTATGAAAAAGTATTTGACTGATTTTTAATTAGAAAGTCTTACAGATGAACTCTAAACTTTCTCCATTTCAAGGCATATCGACCTCGCTTGACAAAGTGTTGATGTTTTTCGATGTTTATCACGATTCCTAAGGATTGATAATCTAAAACTGTCGAAAGATTTATGGTAAACATGCATCCAAGTGCAAAATGCACAACATGCATTTCTCCTCTCCCTTCTCATGGTGCGCTCAAAATAAATAATAAATAAGTGGATATGACACTGGTTTCTCACGTCGAGGGCTCCGGGTTCGATTCCCGGTGAGGTCACAATTAATCTACGTGATTTGCTCAAGCCTGGATGTTTTGTGATGTGTTTCGCTTCCGTAATTGTACATCTTGTCCCGTTGAAGCGTTAAAATTTTTGTTTTTTTAAAATGTAATGAAAATAGTAGATCACAGGCGCTATAAAACTAACATTTTATTTTTATTATTATTTGACGTTTTTAATTATTATTAATTTTTATATTAACTGTTGGTTATCGAAGGTGCGTAACAATCCGTACAAATCGAGAGATTACTGTATACATTAGGGTGTGCCAAAAAAAAAATTCTGCTTTTTTAAGGAGCACAGCAATATAAAGGTGCTAAAATAACATGTGTGGAATATCTGTAAGTGCCAACAGTAATCACTACTTTCTTCATACGTGGGCAAATCGTATAGATTTCAGGTGTGAGATTGTTGTAACATTGTTGTGTTTGTGACAAAATTAAAGTAATAAAAGCTTCCCTTCCTACTGTCCAACATATATGTTGCTGAAGGTCTTTCACGCTTTTTTAAATATAATTATATAATAATAAAATAGAAGTGTAATTTATGTCAACTTTTTTTTTTAATTAGTAAGTGTCTAATACAATTTAAATTTGCTTTATAGTCACATATTTATAAACTTTTTTAACGTTGCTGTAACCGCTCATTATTTTTTTTACAAAATACATATTCTCTGCAGTCGTTTATAATTAAAATTTAAAATTATAACACTTTTATTAAAATTAAAACATTTTCAGTTTGTCCGTCTTCAGTAATAAATAATAAATAAATATGTTTATAGTGTGAATTAAATAACTTAATATTATTATTAACACACGTGAAAAATCGCGAATCATGAAATATTTTCCGTCTTTGCCAAGCACTAGTATATTTTATATTTTTGACGGTCCACGGAGAAGTGGTTGCAGCAATGTCGCTAGGGTGCCGCGCTGTCATTGGCGCATGGCATCCGACGCTTGCGACCTACTTTCAGTACATGTTATTTTGTTGTTATCCATGAATTTTAACGTGTTAATGTTAACAATGTTAACGGACAGACACAGTCAGAGAACGATATAATTATGTCTGATTTTTCTCCAATGGTTACAATGGACTTCTACAAGGTTAATCACGAAAATTTTGAAAAACATATATTCGCTCCATACTATACCATACATACTATCTCCATGGTAACATGACGAGTGGGAGAACATGCTTAAATCAACTTTTGAAGGTAGTTATGGTCTAGTCTAGTCTAGTTATGGTCTTAGGCGGTGGTAGCAATGTCGCTAGAGTGCCGCGCTGTCATTGGCGCATGGCGTCCGACGTTTGCGCCCTGCTTCCAGTACATATTATTTTGTTTTTAGCCATGAATTTGAATGAAATTACGGCCATTACAGAAAGTTACGGACAGACAGACAGTCAGACAATGAAGTAATTATGTCTGATTTTTCTAAAAGTTAGTTACAATGGACTTCTACAAGGTTAATCACGAAAATGTTGAATAACATATATTCGCTCCATACTATACCATACATACTATCTCCATGGTAACAAGACGAGTAGGAGTAACATGCTTAAATCAACTTTTGAAGGTAGTTATGGTCTGTGATGTTGTGCATCGTTGATTCCATAATGCCGGCTGGACTTTGAATGAGGAGCTGGATATTGCAGTGTTGGGAATGGAGATGGACAGTGAAGTACTGTCGGCCGAACGGAGTGGAAGACCGAGATTAGATAAAAAGTTGAATATGAATTTCAGGTACTGAGGTCAGTGAGGACCGAAAAGGAAATTAAAAGTAGAGATGAAATATGTATGATTTGTAGAAATGAACAATAAAAAATCTTTTCAATTGGTCGAGTACCTTTGTAGATTAACATTATTTATTATTTGTTTTAATCTACTTATATTTTGTACAATTTTAATACAATTCACAGATAAATATAAATAATAATATGATAATTGGTGAAGAATTTTATACATTAATACATTTTCGAATCAAATTTCAAAACTCTACCGAAAAATATTAGACCTGCATTTTATACAAATAATAATATAGGGAAACTCCTTATAAATTCAAAAGATAAAGATTATATATTTAACAATTCAGGTGTTTATAAACTTTCGTGCAAAGATTATACAGCGTTTTATATTGAAAAAACCGTTCGCAATTTTAATATAAGAGTCAGGGAGCATTTGAGATGTCTGAATTATCATGGTTTTTCTGAATTTTCAAATCATTTATTAGAAAATGATCACCGTTTTGATAAAGATTTAGGACTTTCTTTTTTATACATAAATAATTTTGGTCTGAAAAATAATTTTAAATCTTTAGAAATTAGTATAGCGTGTTTTATTATTAATAATCAATTAAATTTAACTACTAGTCCAATTCTAAAAAATATTCCTATAATTTTGTGTAATCAAGAACTTCAACAATAATATTTAAAATAATTTAGAAAACCAAAACAAAAGACATCATTAATTTTGATATTTTAACATATATAAAACACCCTAACGATGGAAAGGTTTTTCCGGAACACGTAGGTGTAATTAATCAAATATAAATTGGTTAAAACAAATGATACATTATTTAAAATAAAAAATCGCATATCACACGGTTATTGATGTAGTGATAGACTTGTTAACATAAATTTCATCCAATCAGGTACACTATTCGAATGGCCTAGTTTACAAGGCAGAGAGATAAACCAGAACTTAAAGAGCGTCATTATGTACTCCATGGTTTATATAAAAAAACACCCAAAGTTTTTCATTTTTCCTTTGTCTGCATATTATATCATTAGGCAGAGGCCTTCAAAGCTCTTACGCATGTTTTTTGTTACGTAATAAAATCATTGTGAAATTCTTATTCAGAAATATCTGAAAACATTCTTCTTTAGATCTCTTAAAAATTAAGTGAACCCATTTTAATGTTGAGAGCCTAAGCATTATTTTTCAAGAGATCTTATAAATTTATGGCTAGGATGAGTTGTTGTAAATAATATGAATAGGGATTTATTTTAAAGTCTGAAAAATAAATAAACTGCGATATTTATCGAATATTTCGTGAAAAATTAATTTAAGCGTTAAGCTAAATTTTTTATGTAGATTTACAAGTATCGATATAATTATAAATCTCTAATAACGGTTATCGTGTAACCAGTTATCACCATCACAACACATATCTAAAAATATCTGATATTTTTTCTGATTCACCAATCAATTAAATGTAATCTCTTTTAGACAAATTCAATTCTGTTATGTAATTATAATTATTATATTTATCTTTTGTCTTTATTACATGAGTTGATTTTAATTGTTGTTAATTTGCTTTTAAAAATTTTATAACGGTTCTAATTTCCAATATTCTATGTCATAAAATCAAATTTATTAAGCGATTGGAAAGACATAAAGAAATATCAAATCAACGAAAAAATATTTGGCTGCTAACGGGACTCGAACCCGGATCCTATATCTATCCGGGAATGTGCGTTCCCATTACGCCATATGATTTGATTTTTTTTATCTCTTTCTAATTGATTAGTATTTTTTTTTTGATTCACAAAATTTCATTCTGAAATTGCAACTTCACAATGAGAATTTATTGTTTAATGCTATATACCATACCTTAAATCTTTTGTTTTCTATTTTAAGTATGTAATTATTGAAATTATTAGCATTATTATCCTACCTATAGATTTGCACCTAGAATTTTTACCCTTCCAGATCATTTAACAATTTTATGTACTCAAATATTTATTATAATAGTTTGTAACAGTGTCAAAGTTACATTGTAGTAGTAGATTAAGTGCAGGCGTGTGCATTGGGGACATTACAGCATGACTTTTTTGTAAAAGAATATTTTGGGAAAAAAATATAAATTAAATATTTATGCGACAGATTGTTGTGTTATGTCAAAATATGAATACTGTGATAATAATTGTGATAGAAATATGACGAAATATATGTTGTATTCCTATTTTTTTTTCCAAATAATTGGTTACGTAAAAGTCATGCTGCAATTAAGTGGTCTATCCGGTTGTTGAGTTGACTCATTTGATCATTGACTCTTAGTAATAAAGTTTTCATAAACACTTAAAATAAAGATGTCATTTTAATTGTATTTTATTACGTGTACACCTACATAAATATATGTACATAATATAGATAATAAATTATTTTCTACATAAAAAAGTCCGTCACTTATCCTACCTAGAAGCTAGATGGCGCTGTTCTCACAGCCTTTACTCACGGCCGACCGAAAAACATTGCATAAATACGTCATGTTGACGCCAGTTGTCTTATTATCTTTTTACTTTTCTTCATCCCTCCCCGAAAACCCTCCATCCCTCCCTGCCCACCTCGCCAAAACGCCCACTCATACAAGCCACAAGACAACCTTTAAGGACATCGAAATAATCACTCAATGGCGTTGAATATCGAATTTTGCCAAAAAGGAGCTCTATTGTCCTGCATATTTATAAAATAAAAAAGGACGCCAAATTACACGACTATTGTATTAAGCCGCTCGTAATTGAAGCGGAAATGCTAAAATTCCTGCCTTCTAGGGCTTGCAAAGTTACCGGAGAAGTGGCATTACCGGTAATTTGGTAAAATTTGAAATTAAAACCGGTATTCCGGTAATTAATGCATTGTTATATAGATATGTATTGCACATGCTGGGCTTAGAGGGTTTCTGACAGCTAGTAGCAATAACTTAAAGGTCCTCTTCATTCAATTCTATATAAGATAAGATAAGCGACATCAAAATTTGTGTTGTATTTTTGACTTTCATTTTGTAAAACCTTAATCTGTCGTGAAAGAAATTTATACTGAATATTAAAAATTCAATCGCTTTAATACAATTCAAATAAAATTATTTACAAATCAAAAATCAGGTTAAAAATTCTACACAATTTAAGAAAAACGAGCGAGCCTTACAGTACATGCATGTGATGTGTAACATTTGACATCTCACATTTAAAAATATCAATTGAGCAGAGACAGAAATAATCCTCAACATTTAAAAAATCTAAATACGGAAATATTTATTAGAATAATTATTCATTATTTCTCACTTGCATTTTTTATCAATGATCTGCACTCTTTTCAGACACTTATTATTAAAAATTCGTTTATAAATACATTTATATTAATAAATATTTATTTATTAATTAGTAAATACATGTAAATAAAATTTATGTGCATTTTAATATTATATTTTGCCGCACTGTGAGCTGTCATTTAAGAATTTGGTCGTTAGAAAAATATTGAATTTTACCCCACTGTGAACTATCGGTAAATAAGTGTGACCGTGTAGATAAAACAGTGTACTATGTTGGTGGACAGAAAAAAAATTGTTGGCTCGACAGCTGTGTTTGATAAAGTTATCAAATAAATATTTTACACATTAAAGAATAAACTTTTAATATCGTCTCTTTATTAACAGAGCAACACGAGAGGGTTTATTTTCTTTAATTTTGTCATTCCCTACAGATTTTGAAAGAAACAAACTCATATACATTTATTAAAACAGTACCAACGTCTCGGAAAATGGGTTCGTACCATCTGACGGCCAACTCTATCACCGCGCGCGCTCATTAGTCAAATGAAATAGCGCGCGCTTCCCCGGCGTCTAGTTTCCTGTTACGCATTTCCCCAAATCACCCCCACAGATTGCAGGAAAGCGAGAGGAAAGGTTATTATTATTATTATTATTATTATTGTTGTTATTGTTATTGTTATTGTTATTGTTATTGTTATTGTTATTGTTATTGTTATTGTTATTGTTAATGTTATTGTTATTGTTATTGTTATTGTTATTGTTATTGTTATTGTTATTGTTATTGTTATTGTTATTGTTATTGTTATTGTTATTGTTATTGTTATTGTGTCTTGTTCTTGTTTATTGTTCATTGTTTCTTTTCTTGTTTCATGGTTTAATTGTTCTTGTTTCTTGTTCTTGTTCTTGTTCTTGTTCTTGTTCTTGTTTTGTTCTTGTTCTTGTTCTTGTTCTTGTTCTTGTTCTCTGTCTTGTTAGTTCTTGTTCTTGTTCTTGTTCTTGTTATTGTTTCTTGTTCTTGTTCTTGTCTTGTTCTTGTTCTTGTTTATTGTTCTTGTTCTTGTTCTTGTTCTTGTTTTTGTTTCTTGTTCCTTGTTCTTGTTCGTGTATCTTGTTCTGTTCTTGTTTCTTGTTCTTGTTCTTGTTCTTGTTCTTGTTCTTGTTCTTGTCTTGTTCTTGTTCTTGTTCTTGTTCTGTTCTTGTTTTCTTGTTCTTGTTCTTGTTCTTGTTCTCTGTTCTTAGTTCTTGTTCTTGTTCTTGTTCTTGTTCTTTGTTCGTGGTCTTGTTCTCTGTTCTTGTTTTGTTCTTAGTGATTGTCTTGTTCTTGTTCTTGTTCTTGTTTCTCTGTTCTTGTTCGTGTTTTGTTCTTGTTCTTGCTTCTTGTTCTTGTTCTTGATTCTTTTTCTTGTTCCTCGTTCTTGTGTCTTGTTCTTGTTTCTTGTTTCTGAGTTCTTGTTCTTGTTCTTGTTCATTGTTCCTTGTTCGGGTTTGTTCTGTTCTTGTATCCTATGTTCTTGTTTCTTTGTTATTGTTATTGTTATTATTGATAATGGGCAGGCAGCTTAAGCTGATTGGCCCATATCACTGTCTCTCATTTGAATATCCAGCATATTCTTAAACTGGTTGACACTAGCTGCAGACATAACGCCCTCAGGCAAACTGTTCCACATATTGACCACTATATTGCTTGATGCATGCTTTCTTGGGTTACGCGAGAACCGAGACTTGTTCAACTTCAGGTGATGTCCTCGAAGGGCCACATTAGTGTTTAATGCAAACATATCTGTCATATTAGGAATATTGTAGTAGCCCGACAGAATCTTGAATGTCTCGATGAGGTCACCTCTTGCTCGTCGCACCTGTTACACATCAAAAAAATTATTAATAATTGCATTTGTGAACTGACCAGTTACTAAGAGAGTTATAGACGATTTATACGTTTTCGTTACGGTCCAAATTTCTATGCTGGCATTCTTAAGTTTCACTTCAAAAGAAACCGGTTTATGAAAAACCGGTAACGCTAACGCTAAACCCTACTGCCTACCCTGCCCTCTTACCATGTATAAAACACCGATATAATTATTATCACGACACATTTTCAGCTCACCGATCCCTCCCTGCTCGCCTCTCAAGAGATCTGGGCTATGAACTTGTCACCCGGTACGCAAATTGATTTTAATAACGGCCCGTCTTTACCTGCGTGACAAAGCGCCCGATTTTTCACAATGTCGGCCATGTAGCGTAATTTATTATGAGAGACATGTCAGGGAATAAATATTATTTATGACGAGAACGGAACGAGAATATGTGGGCGGGTATTTATCATTAGAGAGGGTGTTTACGTGTGCGTTGTGAACGGTAGGGACGTGCGTCGCGTTCATTTGTTGTATAATTAATTGGACATTTCTTTGCGCCTCCAAAAAAAATGTTTTTTTTATTCAATTCAAAAAAACGCAAATACATTATTGATGGATTTGTCGTCGTCGTTATAGAAATTATTCATGATGATCATTTAATCGGTTGAAAAAACATAAAATTTGTTTAAAATATTTAGAGCACGTTCAAAGTTTTCGAGAAAATAGTACTTGATTTTATTTATTTATTTATTTTCTTGTTTACGCCCATTACAGGTTTTAACATAAAATTCAAAAAGTATGTACATTAAACAATATCAATTATAAGCAGTAAAATATAAAGTAAATGTATAAGCAATAAAAGGTATAAGCAGTGAAAGTATCAGGTATAAGCATTAAAATATGTGTACAAAAATTAAAAATATAAAATACAGAGCAGTTATGTGTATAAAAAATATATGTTACACATCATTACATGTAAATATTAACAGTTGAAGTTAGTAATGAAATAGTACTGTTTCTTTAAGTGTAAACTTTATTTTCATTAAATTATCATTGAAAACGTCAACCATATAACCAAATTTATTACCAGTCTTTAATATTATGATAATTACAGCATTTGACTGATAATTAGTACTGGAATTGTGGCAATGAAATTTATCCTTAGAAGAAACATGATTAGTCAAGATATACCATACTATAGATGTCTCATAGAGACGATGATGTTTATATGAGAAAGTAGGCATAGTTCTCTAGTCGTATGCATCGAGCCGGCATCCACCAATCAGGGGCTCGATGCGACAAATTACCTCCCGAATGCCCGCAAGTACAACCACTCTTAACGAGTCACGTGTCGACACGAAGAATCTGTCTCTGGACGGGTGAACATATTCTTCCTCTCAGAACACATATTCCCGTCACATCTTACTCGCCAAAGAAGTCTACTTGGGTGTTCACAGGGCTTACGATCTACCTTATGGCTGGCTTAAGAGAACATCGTACACAGTTTAACGATCACCAATTCCACCAATAAATTATTTTTTTCTAATATAAACAAAATTATATTTAATAAATAGACATTTCATTCAAGTAAATCACAGATTTCTTACGCTTTTGTAATAAAACAAAACAAACCTCCTCTTTGTATGAAAATTTATAAAAATCCATGTTTTTAATCGTTTTATAACTTCTAATTTTGTAATAAATAATAATTAAGTTAGTTGCTGGAGGTAAGAAGTTATCACTTACTTTCGGATATACAAGATTTTATAATTAAATTAAATAAATAATTTTAAGTTATTGAATTGATAAATATAGTTACTTACGTTTAAAAAAAATAATATTGAACTAAAATGATATATTTTCGTAATAAAAATTACACTTTGATATAAATAATAACGAATCAAAACCTTCCTTGACATTTCCGCGTGATTTCCAATTTCCGCCCCTTCTATCAATGATACCCTCTTCCTGCCCCCTTGCCCTCTGTTACCTACGAGCCTTAAAATAGCCCTTAACCATTTATTGTATATATATATAATGGTATTTTCTTACCCTCCAGAAACATTCGTATTGCGCCTCATAACATTAAGAGGTATATTCAATTCAATTTAATTTCGTAGACTAATTCTAATTTTCCAAAATTATTCATTAATTTACGAAACATTAGCAGTAGGTTCATAGGGTTGTCTAAAGAGGTAAATAAGGTAGTTCGGTGCGTCTATTTCTTTGGCACTTATCATAACTTTATTAGTTAGTTAAAAGTTAGAAAGCTTACAAATAATGACATTTAGTCAAATATTTAAATTGAAGGTACTTATATTTATATATAAAAAAATTATACTCCCTTTCTCATTTATATTGTTTCCAATTTGATATTCTATCAACATATTCCTCTTGCTTTAAGTTCATGTGGAAAATTTATTCCATGTACATGTATTATTATCCTTAAAACATATAGAATATTGAAAACGTAATAATTGGTATAGGGGGGCACGGCGTCGGCGAAACCGTCTGATTTCGGATCAGACTAGTTGCAATAGGTTTCGCGCCGTCTCCACGCATCGGGCTCTTTTCTCATTTGTATGGTTTCCAATTTGAAAACACCGTTAAAATGTCGAAAAATCCAAAATTATACTATAATTAATTTTTTTAAACGAAAATTTCTTAGATCATTTTTATCGTCGCCACGAGTTTGTCTGCAAAGTTTAAGCTGGATTGGATTTGGACGCTACGAGTTAAAAAAAATGAGTTATTAATAATGGACACAACAATACCTTTGAATTATTAAGAAAAATAAAACAAAAAAAAAACATGTACATGACTATTGTACAAGAAGAAAAGATGAAATATGTTTACCATTCCGAAAGAAAAAAAGATCGCAAACTTCTATGATGTACACTGTACAGTGAGATGAAATTATGTATGGAACTACTTGGGGATATTAGGGATGAAAGCAATATAACGACTTTTAGGAAAAAATAAAGAAAATGCTTGATACTTACTTTTGATTAAAAATTTAATATACTTTATATCTTGTGCTGTATATATTAGTAAATATAAATATAAAAATTATTGTATTACCTACTTAAAGATTACAAAAATAAAAATTATACTTTTCACTTTTCAGTGGTTTTAAATTTTTTTAAATTTCAAAGCAGATATTATGGAGTATTTAATTTTCAAACTCTTTTATGGTTGAAGATTGATCAGCCTCAATTTCTGAATATCTGAGCTATGTGAAATATATGTACCTACCGCGTGAATTACGCGGGGATTATGCCGCGATCCCGGCATCCTGAAAGTTTTTCTGGTACCGCAATCCCGTGGCCCGTGCGTCTCAGATTTACCAAATATGCTGGTGCGCTGTATGCCGGTCCGGACGCGCTCTGTTTCACTCACACACAGACGCCAGTGAAATAAAGCACAGCTCGAGTCGAGAAGCTACTAGTCGGTATAACCTAATATTTCTTTGTAATTTTTTTTTAATAAGTAGTCATTATTAATTTTATAATTTATAAATGTAGAGTTGGCTGAATATTATTATTTTATAATAAATCAATTATATTCTGATTTCCTAGTCACCTATAGCTACCTTGACCAATTCCGGGATTCTTGAATCCCTTAATCCAGGGATAGGAAAAATGCCAAGGGTTTATAATCCCTCGATGTATGGTTAAGTATACAAAAAAATAATAATACTCAAGTAAATAAATTAAAGTTGTGGAAACAATGAAATTATACATACTAGATCCAATGCTTCTAGTCGATTGTAAGGTCAAGGATGGAAAGAGCAAGCGGCCTGGAATTCTTCACTGCCGCCGCGTTTTAGGTTAGGTTTAGGGCCAATCTTGACTCTTGAGCCATGATCATCATACATAAAACTTTCCTGAACAAATTCAAGATGAATTTGTTAGTACCTCTTTTTATTTTTTTCCTATTCTACGTATCTGCTTGCAATTTGCATAAAAACTCATGCGCATGAACTTAATCTTCACATCTTAACTTCAACACATCCTCTTCGTCCATTCATACACCTTCTGAATCCTGTAAAGTGGTGACTTTCACCTTAATAAATAAAAGAAAATATAGAAGATTTTATTTCCAGGATACTAAGAAATATATTGCCACACATTCACCCTATAGACTCAGCCTTTGTTGTAGAATGGTGAAAAGTGGAAAATAATCCTGCTTCGCTCGTTATCTTAATGACAAGACGACCAGAGGCTTGGAGGAATAATATGGAGCCAGCGGATTCGTCGCGGCGGCGGCGCCTCCAGGTAACGGATTTAACGATAACTTCACTCACGGTGCTAAGTCAATAGCATGAACAGAAAGGAAATTCCCTGCTCTGCTCGTGATTGCGAAACAAAAGGCTGTATTTATGTTTCATTTTAAGTTATTTTCAAACACTGTTCACTGATTTTTGTAAATATTATTTTAAGCAAGAAAGAAACTTAATTACTCCCTTTATATTAACTCGTGGCGTCTGCTTGCATGCTTGCCGTCGAAAAAACTTTGGATCGATTTTTAACCCTTTTCCCGTGATCCAATCGAGCTGAAACTTTGCAAGCAGACTCACGGCGATGATCAAGAAGATCTGTCAAATTTTCGTTAAATAAAATAAATAATTATAGTATAATTTTGGATTTTTCAAATTTTTAATGGTTTTTTCATACAAGTTGTACGGAGATTCCGACGCAGATGGTAGACACGAAACCGTAAATGAGAAAGGGAGTAGTGTAATAAAAAATAACAATAATTATGGTATAATTTTGGATTTTCCAAATTTTTAATGGTTTTTTCATAGAAGTTGTATGAAGATTCCGACGCAGATGGTAAACACGAAACCCGAAAATGAGAAAGGGAGCATTGTAAAAACTTGGTTTTTATGGGTTACTTTTTTTTATAAATACATTTCTAATCTTCTTATTGTCAGTAACAATATTTCAAAATCATCATCATCATTCTGTTTCTCCACTGCTGGATACAACAATGATTGCTAATTCTCTCTATCTTTATTAGTCCTTCTTACCTATATTCTGCCTGCCACTCTTCAAATCTCGTCATTCAATTGGCAATGGGTAGGCTACATCGCTCAGAGTAGGTACGAACAGTCTTTTATAAAAACTGAGTTATCCAGTACGTGACAGGAATCTCATGGTCTACAGGCTGACTTTAGATTCTAAAACTGACTCAATCACCAAACCCTGGCAGGAATAATATGAATAGAAGTCAGAAACTCTGGGAGAGGCCTTCACATGGCAACGTATACTGTTTACGCTGTCAATTGTTATTCACTTTGATAGCTGTGTGTTTGTTTTTTTCTTATTGTGTTTTAAGATTTAAGCCACGTATTTACTAGAGGACAAATTGTCCCTCTACATCATGCGCGGCATAGAGTCTACATGACGCTGCAACGTCGCGCACTGTTCCGCAACGTCGCGCGCAACATAGCGCAGCATTTCTACGTGCCGCGGAAATGTTGACATGTTGACGGTACCCGAATGAGCGCACGGGGACATCGCGACAATACCACGTAGTGTAATGACAAGCTACAACGCATACAGTTACATATGCTATATGATAGAAACAGCGTTCCGTAATATTGTGTCTTGCTTGGTAATGGAAGACCCGATCATTTGTAATAAATCATCAAAATCAGTTGTTGTCATTCGAATGAAATTGACAAATGATCCGTCAGACATGCGAAGATCGCATAGAATATCCATCCTTCTTTTCCTTTGCAGTACATACTTTCGCACCCACCGCCTTTTTCTGCTCTTACGTTTCGATAAACTCGTTAGAATAAATAGATACGCAGGACTAATCATCATAACCCTTTTGGGCGACATATCCGCGATAAGTGATGTGTGAGTCCCGGTGTGTACACATCAAATGACCGTGTCATTGTCACCGAAACATGAGCGTAGATGTTGATGCATCATGCCGCGCGGAATGTTGCGAGATTTATCCCCTAGTGAATACGTGGCTTTAGTTCAAGCAGTAGAAATTCGAACGGCTTACCTTGCGATGGAAGGCCGCTTGTCACCGTGTGGACAAATCGCGATCCGCCGTCTTCTTTCTTCTGATTACAGTAATGTCAAATCTCTGTCACTAAAACTGCACATCCGTTCTTTTGTCTCCAATATTACATCGACGTGTTCAAAAATTTAACCGCACACGGAATATCGCAGGGTATAAATTACAAGTCTACCGCCCACAGGTTGACACCTTTAGTTTCATCCTTTCCCGACAGGCTGCCAAAATGCGAAGGTGCCTATTCATTTGAAGATCGCAGAACAAAATATGAAAAGACCAAGTGTGTGGTGTTTTGAATATGTGTACCAAAATTAAGAAACGAATACAAATCACTTATAATAATGATGATGGTGAAATATTCAAATTTTTTTATTGATTTTTTTTGAATTGGCATCTCTGTTAAATAATTATTTTCAATCTCATACATGCATTCTTTTTTATAAAAATATAAATATTTCAACGTTATTCTTAAGCATTTATTCAAACCGTTAGACTCGTCTTGAAAGAGTATGATGAAATCACAGAATACCTTCTAATTTTGAACTTGTAAAATGTGAACTTGTAAAAAATTGAGGAACTAGTTCGGTTATGAACAAACAAACTACCCCCACAGTATACCCAGAACAGTAGTTTATCTCCGGCCTGTCGGCGAGTTATTAGCCTACTCTTGCATTGACGCTAGGGTTGTCACTTTATTTTTACTCCCTTTCTTTTAACTCGTAGCGTCTGAGATTCCGACGCATAAGGTAGACACGAAACCCGTTTTTTTTTTGTAAATAGCATACCTAATTTCTGCACTTAAATTGCAAGAACTCTGATTAACATCAACGTAGACTTTTAAAAACTCACAGTCTTTGTGATAATCAACACACCTTTGTAGTAAAGCACCACAAACATAAAAAAGGCATTTTTTTCAGGAAGCGCATTTTTTTTCTAAAGCGGTGGCTGCGAGCGCGAATGGCACCGAAGGCACGGCCCTTACTGCCGCCGCCTTGTGCCCCCATATTCTGTGTCAATGTGTGCATCACAGTGCGTGCGTACACGGCGCCGAGCACGCACGCACACATTCTAATGGGTAGCGGCCAGTTTATATGAAGACGTATTACCGTTCTTAGTACACTGTGCTACTACGTCCTCGTCTAGCGTAGTCGACTGAAAGCATTGCAGTCATCAGTGAGAGTATCGATGAAAATCCAAGAATATCAATACGTCATCGTTCTCAAAACAAACTCTGAGAGGCATCAATTCACTGGCACATTGTGCGTATTGCATAAGGTAACTTTTACTCTAACCCGGTTGAATCCTTACCCGAAACCAAGTCTAGGCATTTAAAATAACACCTACTTCTAAAGCACACTTGTGTTAACACATCTCCGACGCAACTTGTCACTGAAAACGGATCCAATCTTTTATCGGGGATGTTTTGTGGAATAAAATGAGAAACCTTTTCGATGGGAGCTGAGTTTGTACTGTTGAATCAATGTTTGCTTTAATCAATCCTTGTCTCGCGACAAGCCTTTTTCTGAGAAAATAAAACCGGATCCTTCGTCGATTGACGTTTTACAAATCTTCAGTCTCTGTTCGGGCTTTTAAATAACTGATTAAATCGTATCTCTGTAATGAAACGGACAAGCGTGAAATGTAATAAAGCAAGAAGCGTGTGAAGAAATTGCTCGTTTGGATTTCTTTGAATTAGTTTTGCCTCGGGTTTTACCAAATTGCCTAATGCAAGTTTATATATATGTTTTTACTTAGATATTGTTTTTTCAAATAATTGTAAAATTTCTTCTTCAAACACAGCAAAATTATTTTGTGGTGATATTATAATTATAATTAACGGAAATAAACATTGTTTACACCACTTTTTTTACTGAAGAAAATTCAACATGTTTCAAAGCCAATGGCTTCTTCGTCAGGATAACAAATGTATAATAACAAAATAAAATTTTAAAATCGAAGTATAGATAATCAAAATATTAAAAAGTTATATATGGAAAATGAATAATAATAAAGTACCTACTTAGCATGAAAATAAATTTAAAAATAACTGTTTGTAAAAAGGACCTGGTTATTTATAATTTTCAATTCACTAATAACACTTTTTCTTATTTCCAAAATTTCTAATTTATCAAACTGTGATTCTGTATAATTTGTATGTAAAATTTGTGAACCCTTATTAATATCAAAAAATGATCCATAGTCAAAACATATAACTTTTTGATATTTTAATTATCTATACTTCGATTTTTAATTTTATTTTGTTATTATACATTTGTTATCGTGACAAAGAAGCCATTGGCTTTGAAACATGTTGAATTTTTTTCAATAAAAAAAGTGGTACAAAGTTCATTTCTATAAATCATAATAGTAAAATTTGATTAAATGCCTAATATTTAAATATTTTCTAGATGAGAAGGTCACCAATATCAGGACACAAAAATGCGTAGCAGAAATAAAAAAAAACGTCGCAAATATGGAATATATTTTCCTCTTTAAGCACAAGTATTAAATCTCATTTTGGAGAGGTACAACTATTAAATTTATGTATCCCTTTAGTTCTAACAGACTAGAAAAAAATTTAATAAAACTATGTTATATTAAATAAAAATTGGAGGAGCATAAACTCATGTACGCGCGATAGAAGTTTTACTTTTCTGACACGATTGTGATAATTGATATTTACATATTGGTTAATAATGTATATTAATACAATAATACGATATAGGGGGAGATGGTAAATACAACTAATGACACTTTAATGTAGTTAAATTATTCATATTCACTAGCTGTTAAAAATAAAACTATTGCGCCGCCCGCACCTCGCCTCGCATTGACAGGCAATGGTTTTTCTCAAAGTTTTCTGGTATATTTCAGTGTGTTCTACGGGTTTCTAGGTTTATTCATTTAATTTTAAACGAAGGAAATACGAACTATCTAAATCTCTCGAAACGACTGGGATATTCTCGTAAATTCTCGAAACATCGAGAAAGCGACTATTACCTATAATAATAAGTTGTTAACTGAAAACCGACCAACGAAGACTTTTCTTGAAATCGGCCACCTATTTAGATGCGTCCATACGATTGTGGCCAAGTTGTATCGCGTAAGGGTGTCGTACGAAGACGATATTTCAACATTAATCCCACCGAGGTGACAGGCCCCAGCAGACCTGTCCTACAAGACGAGCGAAATTTAAGGGGTTTTAATAATGCTGCTTACCAGGGACGCTTCATCATTTTTTATTTAAGATTTATCGTCGGAAAGTTTGCCAGACGTCACCTTTCATGAAAAAAAAAAACGAAATATAATTACGTTTTGATTTTGTTTATGAATTTTTCTTGTCATTATTTATTGTTTTTTTTTTAATTTTACGCTTAAATAGTTCCAGAGGCCCAATTACAGAAGCGAAAAGATCACACACATTAATTGTGACCTCACCAGGAATCGAACACGGAACCCTCGGTGTGAGAGCCAGTGCCATATCCACAATGCTACTAAGGTCGCCATCATACTTATTTTAGCGTATTTACATAAAAAAAATGTAACATGCGGTGGTATTGGTAAACGTTGCATTGTGTAAAGTGATCACTTAAGCTAGCTCATATTGATCATAAGCTTTGGGCCACCCTATAGAGACTTCGGTACACGTTTAAATAGTCTCAGTGAGACTTCTATAATTATTATCATTATCAATTTTTTATTGTTGTATATATGTTCTAAATCAGTTTATTTCGTATATTCGAATGAACTATGCTAAAGACCTACGATATAGTATACGTAAATAACGCAGCTGGTAATGATACTGCATTATTTTTTTAAATGAAATATTATCAATATTCTTTTTAATGAATATATGATATTCTTTCGAATTATTTAACATAATACGTACATCCTGTATATAATGTGGTTTTCTAAATATTTGTTGATTTTGTGGAAACTAAAATTGTATTGCACTGATCTGAAAAGAGATTATATTTATTAGTATCGTAATATTTTACATTAGGATTTGAAAATAACAAAAGTACACAACATACCTGAAAAGAGAAACAACATTTAGGTTATTATTTCACAAACTAATCAATTAAAATTCACCGGTATGTTATTAGAAACATAATTATCTCAATAATTCTCACAACGGACAACGTATTGACAATTGTTTATGAATTTGCACGGCAAATTCAAATATTCAATTATCAAATTCAAATTTAATGAAGAGCACTGATCTTGAACACTGAACATTACTTATTATTCTGAACGTGCCGGAAAATTATTATTTTAATTTTTTTTAATTCCACCATATTAAGACTTCCATACATGTTTCTCAAATAAATTGATTCGTCTGTGTGAGACTTCTATAATTTATCTTATTTAATAATTACTCCTCTGTGGAGGAAATCTAGTAATTAGAACATATATTTAAAAATATTGTTAAAAATTTGTTAATTCATTTTAATGTCTATATTCATGATCGGTATCGAAAATATTTTCAGCCTCCAAAGCCTGGGTCAAAATAATTTACTTCATTTCCCTTTACTCTTCGAGGCGAACAACATAATGCACAAAACCGCTGGCGATAAATCAAGGTCGCATAAAAACAATAAAAAACAAAAGGAATGAAGCGAAATGCAGGGAAATGGTGCCGGACGGAAACGGAAGTGGCCAGGCGCGAAATATGGCGGACAGTTGCCGGATGCACGGTAAAACCGGAAGCGCAGCGCACCGTGGTGTGTGCTCTTCCAAATTCAAATACGTTCGATATTTAAATATATTTGAATGCGAAACGCTCTGGAATGTTGGAAACAATGCATTTTTCCGGAACTTTGGCGCATTTAAAATTCTGAACTCTGAGAAATGAAATATTCTTCAAAAACGGGAAGTTGGGGGTTACGGGGAAACTTGACGCTTGTAGAAAATGGCGCCGATGTTGAAGAGCAATTATTCGTCGTTTCAATGTGTCATCCTTGTCCATTTCCGAATCCTCAATTTGTGAAGATTTTTTTCATGTATTTTAATAATATATTGAGTGTCTGATGCTGCCAAACGGTTCCATTAGTTTATTATTGTGTTACAATGTCCATTTTACAAAGAGTAAATTAAAACCAATGCTATGGTAAATCATTGATCTGATATCCGCCAATATCTTGTCTTATGTAAATAATTAAGATATTTTTGAGCGCTAATTTTGAGCACAGTTGAGTTGTTGCACAATGGATAATCTATACCTATAAAACTCAATGTCTGTCTGTCTGTCTGTTCTTTATACAAATCCACACCGTTTGTCCGATTCGATTCAAATTTTGCATACTTATTCTTTAGGACTCGGCGGGTAACATAGACAACACTTCCCCCCTATTTTCACACCCCTTCCCCTCCCCCTAACATATTTTCGATGCAAATCTGTACCGTTTGACCGATCGGACTCAAAATTTGGAAACATATTCTTTAGGACTTGGCGGGTAACATAGGTAACACTTCCCCCCTATTCTCATACCCCTTCCCCTCCCCTGACATATTTTCGATGCAAATCTGTACCGTTTGACCGATCGGACTCAAAATTTGGAAACTTATTCTTTAGGACTCGGCGGGTAACATAGGAAACATTTTCCTCCTATTCTCATACCCTTTCCTCTCCCCCTGACATATTTTCAATGCAAATCTGTACGGTTTGACCGATCGAACTCAAAATTTGGATGCAACGCCGGGTATGAACTAGTTATTTATATAACATACGCTTTTTCCGCACTTCTAGAAGGAAATAGATGTCTCAATTTAAAATGACTGCATATTTTTTTGTTTTAAATTTGTTAACTTGGCGTATTGAATGTTCCCAGTTCGTATCCCAGTGGTTGTGTCAGGTCCCAACGTTTACCATCACTTGGGAGTACACCTCCCTAACTCTAGCGGCTCGAAATAGTTCTTCCACCGTCCTTATCCCTGTCTATCGTCTAATCCCTTATATTACGCAGCCGTATGATCTGCTTCCTGCTGATACCTTGTTTTCCCTCGATTTTGCCCTTAATGCTTAAAGTCATATTTTTCCCATACTTTATGCTTTGTCGTACTCGTAAACGACCCTCTTCCATCCGTTCCAAAGAGTCTTTTAACAGAAATAATACTCGAACACGAAGGTTGAGATTACTTTTATTTTAGATTAAATACAACAATTAATAAAAGCACTATTACATTGATGTGAATACTCCCATAAGTAGATGACACTAGATCGTAGTCAATCTACTTCTACTCAATCTAAGTGGAAGACTGATTAATAATACATGTAGTTAGAGACAAGACTCTGCTTATATGGGATTCTAATCAAAACAGTTAGGATGATAAGTAACTGTATGATATGGGGTCGTTTTAGGGACTCTAATTGATATTAATATTTGAATTTATATTTCTGTTTACGAACTAAAATGTTTATTCCATATTTACCATTCCTATACAATGTTGATTTATGTAATGGTTGGTATAGGTACGTTACATACTTTTCCCATTTTTTCAATGGAAAAAAATTTTACGCATCTTTTGAAATTATTCATCTTATTTGTTTTGATAAATACTCAAACGACATCTGTGGTGCGAAAAATAAAGACATTATTTTTCTTCAGGAGTCTCTTTAATTGCAGCATTAATTCACCGTCCAAGTACTCGTGCAAGACGCTCTCAGCTCGCGCTCCTGCATCTGGACGCGCTAACTTCGTTCTATTAAATCTCCAACCATTTTCGGCCTTTTAATCCCAGTAGCGGTCCGTGATTTAGTGCTATCAATTAAAATTCTTGGCCACTTTTCGGCTTAAATTGCGGCCAAAAATTCTTGTTAATAGTTGAGCACTTAATCAAAAGCATTTTTCATCTGACTTACTCCTTTTTTATGCTCTTGTTTTAACTGACGAGATAAGTATATTGGTTCTATTCATAAGTTCATTCCGTTTTAATTAACAATGCAAATAAAGTATACATTTAAATACACTATAATATATTACAAATACATATATATTTTCAATGAAAACGCATATAATATATATATATATATATAATATATATTATATTATATATATAATAATATAATAGCTGGAAGCAAAAACTTTGGGGGCGTATTCCTCCTTAAATTTCGAACAGAAAATATTGTTTACACTTTCGGTGAAATGTCGACAGTTACAGAGATAAAGATAAGTTTACGATTACTTTTTATTTATTTTCTGTAAAATGTTGAACTGTCACTGCATTCGCTTATATCGAATATATAAAATTCATTCGCTTCAATACAAGTCAAATAAATGACAAAAACATTTCAAAAATATTTTTTTCAAATTTCTGTTTTAATAATTTAATTTTACTATATCAATGTGAGCAAGGCTGTCAGCCATTACCTGCCGCGTTCAGTATATAGATAAATCTATTCTTAATTAGTTAGAAAGATCAAATATTAATTCCTCAGCTCGTTATAGTACGCTAGATTAAATTTTTATTTCATTTTATTTTAAACTTAAATTGCTTTAGTTGCAATTGCAAAATTTGTAAATAATTGATGGAAATATATCCAAACAAGAAAATATCCGATATCTTTTTATATTTATTAATGCATATCTACAAAAGAAAAATAAAAAATGAGCATTAAAATAACAGTTTTGTGGTAATAAATCTGCTTTACGTTTTACATAAAAACTATTTAGTTGAAATGATATACTATTATTATTATATTTACAATTTATAATTCAAAATATGTGTATTTAAAATATATATTTAATGCATTGAATTGGTCATAATTTAGAATCGAATACAGGTACAAGTTGCCTATTTAATAAATGCTTTTGCCGGAACATGATATGCGGGGTATAAAAGCAAATGTAGCAACATCCAAAAAATTAAAAACATGTTTTGAATGCAGTCACCGAGGATTACTTATTTAAAATGTACTAAATTCTAGATTTAATATATCTATCTTTTCCAAAATCCTATATTATATATTTCGTATATAATCTCCAATTCAGTACATCATAAATAAGAAATCCTCAATGGCTGCATTAAACTTTTTTTATTTATAAGACCTGCACTAAGAATCGCGTCCACTTATCCATGTTCGACACAAGAAAATAGATTAGTGGCATACCCTTACATCCTTATAATGGCTTGATTTGATTTCTTAGTGTGGGGTCTGTATTAACAATTTGCCGCAGAGCGTAATTGCGAATCAAATCAAATGTATTGTTTATGTCTTGCAAACAGAATCGAAGGGAATTTATATTATTAGTATAAAAGTGATATACATTTCATCTAACGAATGGTCATGTTGACACGCCACAAATGAATACAACGGGAAATCTAATAATATTCTGATACCAGAGGCTATAAATACACGAATGCATAGCACAAAATTTATAGATTTTCTTTTCATTTTATTCCGTAAATCAAACAACTCGTCAATGATAAGTTAATCAACAGTTTATAAATAAACAAAAAAATATTGACAATAATTAATTAATATAATAATGATTAGAAATGAAAGAGATAAATTAAAACAAATATAAAAAAACTTACCCATAAAAACCAAGTTTTTATTATACTCCCTTTCTCATTTACTAGTTGAAACAGGTTTGGCGCTTACCCCACGCGTTGGGCTTGAGTCGGGCGACGCTACGAAAGGGAGTAATAAAAAAAATCCAAAAATCCAAAATTATACTACAATTATTTTTTTTAAAACGAAAATTTGTTAGATCATTTTTATTGTCGCCACGAGATTGCCTGCAAAATTTTAGCTCGATGGGATCACGGGAAAAGGGTTAAAAATCGATCCAAAGTTTTTTCGACAGACAAGCAAGCAGACGCTACGATTTAAAAGAAAGGGAGTAAAAATTAATAGCTTAATATTTTAAAAGAAGGGGGTTAGGAAAAGGTGAGTAAAGATGGGATTTTTTGGAAATGTAAATCTTTGTGATAATAATAATAATAAAATTTTAAAGTAATCATGGCATTAATGATAAAATGTGTTTTGATTACTGTACTTGTATTTAGTTAATCCTTCTCCAGCCATGCAGTAACAAAAATCTACCGGGCCAATTAAACTTATTACATTTTTGCGCTATATAAAATTCATATTATAACTAACTGCGCTCAGAAGTTATGAGTTGCAAGCCAATCACGTAAAGTGAATCCTGCTAAAATAACTATTTTTTAATTCAATCTGACGCAATTTTTTTATGTTTAAGTAATTAACTTTGTAATATTAATTTATAGAAAGTAACACACTTTATATAAACCATATTGGTTTATTTTAAACATCGACCGGTTTCGATACCACTGCATCTTCGTCAGAATGGACGAACCATAACTGTTTCAATACGCGTCCGTCCTGATGAAGGTACAGTGATATCGAAGCCGGTCGACATTACAAATAATAATAGTGATTCATAACAAGTTTGTAATATTTCTTTAAATAACGATGCAAAATTGATGCGTTGGATGTTAGCTACGATAAAAAAATGCCATATTTCAATCACGTAAACGTACGAATATAATTACATCTCTTTCTCTCTAATTGGATGAATTATATGAAACCTTTTTTTTTAATAAATGCATAACAAATTGCTCCATTTACTATGCAGTTTATGAGGTCAGTACTTTATACGGAAACCATCTTCTGTTTGTGGCTTTAAAAGTTACACATTGCTATGCCTATCTATTACATCCATACTGAATTTAGGGACATGGAATAACCTACAAATTGATGAATGCTACAGATTATATACTTATACTATTTTCAATTGTAATTTAAATTTTTTTTTGTAAATGTATGATCTATTAAAATTACTAAGCTGGTAAAATTATCAAATTCTTAATTAAACGCTTGAAACTTTTACGCGTGTTTGGGTAGATTAAATAAATTTTCAGATATTTCTGTCTAGTAGATACTAATTACGGTTAATTACTAGAGTTAGCGAAAGAACGAAAAAAAAATACTAACCGACCAAGTTTTGAAACTTTTCTTCGCCCTGGGAGGATTTGACGGGGGTCATTGAATTATCAATCTTCGAAGGTTGTATCCACAAAAAAGGCTGTTGGCATTGGGATTGAGACGTGAGGTGGCTAGCAACTAGAGAAATATTTTAATGTGGTTTTAGGGGTACTTTGGAATACGTGTATTTGGTTGTGTTCGGATGGGTCAGGTCAGAAGATTCAAATGGAAGATGGATCAGGTCAGAAGATTCAAATGGAAGAATAGTTACTCGCTCGCAAGTTGGCACACCATGTTTGTTCACTGACATTAACAAATGGTACTGTCGGGGCGAATTCCCGATTCTAGGCTTTCAACTAGAAATTTGAACACGAAAATTCTCCAGATATGGTAGGTGGCATAATTCAAGATTATGGTCCCATTGTATATTCAATGAAAATGAGTATTTCACCGTATAATTGAATGTCCTGATTACAAAATGAAAGATAATTAACGCTTAAATAAGATACATTTTGAATGTCAGTCATTACTTTATACAGGGTTATTTGGAAAACATTAATAACCTCGCAGGACTATATTCCTGCCTTGATTATGAGTCGAAAATGTTCAAGCTATTATGAGCTAATATCACTAGTTAAAGAGATATGCGACTTTGTCATATGCAAAAATGCAACTCAAAGTTTGCATTTGTTTTTCAATATTTCTGACTTATTTTTTGTAAAACGTTGGACTATCATTACAGTAACTTATATCGAATATGAAAAATTCATTTCCTTTAATACAAGTCAAATAAAAAAATAAAAACCTTCGAGTTCCAATTGGAAAACATTCCAATTGGATTTTTTCAGTGTTTTTATCATTTTATTTAACTTGTATTGAAACGAATGAATTTTTCGTAATTGATATGAGTTACTATAATAATAGTCCAACGTTTTACAAAAAATTAGTCAGAAATATTGAAAAAAAAATGCAAACTTTGATGTCGCATATCTCCATAACTATTGATATTAGGTCATGATATCTTGAACATTTTCGACTCATAATCAAGGCAGGAGTATAGTCCTGCGAGGTTATTAATATTTTACAAATAACCCTGTATAACCATGGAAAATGTATATAAAAGAAGAAGCTATTCATCATATTTCTTTCGTCTATAAAAAATATATTTGTCATGTAAACTTATAATTGTCTATGATTTACAGATTTTTCCTCAGATATTGCCTATGAAATGTCAAAATATATGGTACATTTTTCGAAACTTTGAAATGTAATATCATATTAAATACTTATTATTTAAACATCAATTATCTTTCATTCTGTTAATAACACAATTAATAAAATAGTGTAATACTCATTTTAATTATATATGCGATGGGACCATGAACTTGGATTTAGCCATGGTAGGTTACTATTTATCAGTTTCTCCCTTGATGTCGATCTTCGGTACTTCGCTCTCGCTTTTTTTATGAAAACTCTTACAAACTCACAAAATAACGTGCACAAAACCTTTGGGTCTGCCGCGTATATTCAACAGTCTGTTCCGGGGTGAGCTATGAATCTACAGTCATCGAAATTTGACATGCACAGAGAACTACGCGTTCACAGATGTTTATACAGCCCAAAACCATAGACTTTGTAAGATAATTGCCCTAACAGGTACCTACATGAAAACCACAGTATATTAAACCACTACAATGATATTTTGATTACAATTTTCTAAGATATTCCTCCGTGTAATATATGACCTTTCTGATTGTATGCAAATATCCCAGAAATCTCTTGCCGTAAGATTCTAAACGACCGTGAAAACCTGAGAACATTTTTACATCAATGATTACACGGAAAATATTCAGGCGATGGAATGCAAATACAGAGGTCGAAGACTAACCCTAGCGCCAGCTGCTCTGTGCCGCATGTTGTGACATAATTTGTCCAAAGTACAAGGACAAGTCAAAAGTTATCTTCTACGTTTTATTAACGCGTAAGTAGGGTTTCAAAATGTACAACTTTTTTCTATATAGCTGTCTCAATTGTCAATAAACTAGATTCAGCATTCCACAAGCTTACGTATTCCTTCCAAGTACAAGGTTTTTGGTTAGTCGCGAAGTCAATTTTTCGTGCATACTTTACGACAAGAAAAATTGGATCACTGTTCGTTGCTCCTCCATGGTGCAAACTGCTAGCGGAGCGGACATGCTTACATCGTAATAGCCGGAATGTAAATGATGCGATTGGGATCTAATTTCGCACTCGTGACCGCAGTCTTACCAACTCTAAGCACGCATGTTCAGATAACATCCAGACAGAGTATCCATTTTTCTTACACCCAACCTACACTGCGTAGCAACTTGTAGGTACTATACACACATCTAACTACAGTTGACATTTAAATAAATTAAATATTTCTACCATAGGGTAAGCTACCCCGTAACTTTCTGCATTTATGTCAAGTAGTTGCTAGACGGATCCAGTGGCGTAGCTTGTAAACAATCAAGAGACAGAAATTTGTCTAAAACTTGGGCAGATTAATCATAAAGCCGAGCCGGCCCTAACTCAATACAAGCCTTGAATGCGGACTCGTTAGTGAAGGGTTGCTTCATCAATATACAAGAGTTAACATCACCAAGACACATCATCAATCAGGGACCCAAGAGAAGACCTATTCATTTATGAGCAATCAATTCATTATTTTCCTACAAAATTAATTCGGGTATATTGTTGCACGATAAAGCTACTCTCCATCGTGAAGAATAATTAGTATCGTGAATATTTTTTATTATAGGCTTCCGTTAAAAATTTCATTGACCTTTTATATATATTTGGATGATTTATATATATAGTTACTACTTATTCAAAAATTATTTTACTGGCAAAACGTTATTGGCTTAACAACTTGTTTACTTTTACTTAAACACTGGATGCAAAAAATGAAATCGACTGTTAAAACTATATTTGGGAGGAGGAGGAGGGAGAAAAAAAATACTTATTTTCGCAGAGTGCATACTTAGAGGAGGGATATTAGTTATAGTTTATTTCTTAAATTTGGTCCCCGAAGTTATTTTTGTAGATGCAATTTACTTCAACTAACCTAAACGCTATGTTATATTTGGTGTAAATGCTGAGCGAACTGTCGGTTATCTATTTTTTGCGGCAAATGTGAATAAAAAAATTCGATTATATATAAAGAACCATGTGGTGAATAGCCTTGAATACTGTGAAGTACAACTTATATTCAATCCTTCCTGGACATTCAAGCTAGTGAAGGCTTTGAAAATGATGTGAGATATGCGCACTGTTTAACACCGGTATTGAGTGTTTCGATGGCATTGAATACGCATTTAAATTTATTTATTTCCTGTTTGAGTAGTAAAAGTGATAAATAATATATATTTAGAGTCAAATTTTAATAAGTTTATTAAATAAATTTACGTAGCACTCGGATTATCTTTGTATCCAACTCAAATCACAGTACGCATAATGAATGAGGTAAATTGACAGGTTTAAGGATGGGATAAAAAAAATTAAACAAATAAAAAAAATCATATATATATGGTGAGGATCGATTTCAAAAAATTATAGATAGGTGGAAAGTGGTGATCATGACGTTAATTTCATCGGTTGAACCAATGCTTAAGTTAAGCTAAGATATTCACTCACGATCACAAAGTCTATGTCCACCCAATGAATTAATAATTACGTAACAATCCAGTATTAAGAAAAATTAAGCGAGCCTTACAAAAGTCGCAAATGATGTGTAACATCTTTTATCAGTAACGCTTCATTCTTTGTTCAGTAACGCTCAGTAACGACTACGGAGTAAAGAAGTCTGCGGGTTCCCATGAACTGAGCGTAATGATGATACACATGAAAATTTTTAAAATAATGTGTTTATTCACACTCGCAGAGCTGTTGCTAAACAGGCATTATTAATTCACTTCACTTAAGATAAAATTCTTTTACAACCATTTTTTTTTATCAAAATCAATAAAATATATTTTTTAAATTACATAACGTCTAATGCCATATAAAATTAATAATTTCGAAATGGGAACATTTTTTCATTCCTTCTTCCTTATACGTGTTTCCGTTTTCGCCATCACGAAATTACTCCTATCAACCGAGCGTAAACATGTTATGTATCAATATTGTGGGGCACTCTAGTGTAGTGTATTGGTTGGATTAACCTTTGACATATAAATAAATAAATATTGATCCCTGAGAGTATTTTAAGGCGTAAAATGCCTCGGCGATAACCTTTTCGTGGCTTACTCAAATATTCTCCGAATTCATCAGGGTATATACCCCAACGCTGCCCTGTTTGTGCGCATAAAGATTCTGTATGTGATCTTCGTACTCATCTGAGTGAACTGAAACCCTAACCGCGATACCCTCTTGCCCTAAAAATGTTTATTTATTCGCCTTACTTTGTGGTATTACTGTGACCTTTCAATGAGCACATTTAAACATAACATTTAAAGTTATTTGTTTGCGCTGAGAATTTGTCATACCTGAAAAAACATCGCCATGTTATCCTTTTTACTCAAAAAAATCTGTATTTACCTATTCAAAAATAATAATTTTATTCCCTTCAAAATAGTCTCCGCAGATCAGATAAAACACAATTCACTATGTCATAATGTTTGCCACTAGTGCTACAAAGATGCTAGATGAATTCATATCCTTAATTTGCGGCCGAAATGTATATAATTCTGTTATTTTATTATTTTATTTTTATTTATTTATTAAAGCCCTTCAGGGCTTTTACAAACAATAAGGTAAAGTTTACATTAAATGAATAAAAATTAAATTCACACTTAATTTCGTAATTCGTACTTGACACAACATAAACGTTTGCTCTGATTAGTAATAGATAAATTTTTACAAGTCGGTTGGTTCTTTCTTAATTTACTGTCGCTAAATCACACACACGCGCTAGCAACACTCTGAGCTCCCACCCGATTTCGCTTCTACATATAGTGTTAGCCCGCTGTCAACAAAATAACTTAGGGATGGTTAATGAAAAAAAAAATATCGATATATATCGAATCAATATTTTAAAAAAGTATCGAAAATAATATCGATATAAGAATATTTTTCGATATTATTTTTTCCAAAAATGTAACAGAAGTAAGGGAAAAAGTTCTTGGCGACCAAAAAAAAAGGTCGCCAGGTAAAAATTATCGAAAAAGATAGTAATTTGATACTTGAAAAAAAATATCAATATTTGACATATCGAGAAAAAAATCGATATTTTTCAAAAAATATCGATTTATTTATATACCGATATTTTTTAGCCATCCCTAAAATAACTCCCTCGCCACGCGCTCGCTCACCCTTTTTCCAAAACATGTTGATTCCGCAATGCCTCGAGAACATTCTACACATTTTTAATAGTCTCTCCATATTTCCAGAAGGCTCTCCATACTTTCAGTGACTACGAGAATAGCCCAGTCGATTCCACTGCCATTAAAAATATAATAATAAATTAATCGCCTACTTGTGAAAAAAATCCCCAATTTCTGTCTAAAATTCAGGCTCCCGTGGCAACCCCTTGAGTACTAAAAATAGGTTTGTATTGATAGGATTTATTATTTACACCCTTACCTTTTTGAAAATCTCGTATTCCACGCATGTAGGTAAAGGCCACTTTTGCCTGCGGGCTATGAGGAAAAGACAACACGTGTACACGTACGTTATACACTGAATCATCTCAGCAACCATATATAAAATGATGGGATTATATGTGTCAAGGACACGCTGCAATGGACCTTATCACCATTCTCACCGAAGATGTGTCCTGGTTTCAAGAAAGAAAATATGCTAAGCCCAACATAAATATATTCAAGAGAAGAATAACGAAAGCTGCAATATAAAATTTCTCCCCGACCCCCAAGCCACTTTGCCTTTTTAACTCCTGGGATTTTTATATGTACATTAGGTGCATCCCAAAATTCAGAACGGATGTAATGAATAGGCCCACAACAACTCGTAATGTGCAACTTTTTAACGAACTGAGCGAATGTGTCGATTCATTTAATGACAACATTAAAAGCATCAGACAGAAGACTGGCGGCCCTCGTAGCGCAGTGGGTATGACACTGGCTTCCCATACCGACGGTTCCGGGTTCGATTCCCGGTGAGGTCACAATATTAATCTATGTGATTTACTCAAGCCTGGGTGTTTTGTAATGTATTTCGCTTCTGTAATTGGGCCTCCTGGCCTGTTGAAGAGTAAAAATAAAAAATAAAAATAAAAATAAAAATAAAAAAAGATCGATTCCATATAAGTTTCTCACCCTAAGACTATAAAATTGTATAGAGTTATTTTATAAACGTTATTTTATTTATTTATTTTATTTAAAACCGATTATTTTCAAATAAAATATCTTTTTGAAATTATATGCGACATGTTTACAAAGATATATATTCTTCAGTTATATTTTCAGCCTTCAACTTTTTCAGTATTCATTTTGATTTTTCCATAATTGTTTCAAAATTTAGAAACTCTATTTTTTTAAACAAGTCAAACGTAGCAAAAGCACAGCGTGTACCAAGAAATTCTCTCTCTTTCTAGAATTCTTATAGAGAAATACAGAGAGGAATTTTCCTTATAAGAATAATATTCTTCCATAAGAAGTCTCTATATTTTGGTGGTCACCACGTAAATTGCACGGTAAATTAAATAATCTCTTGTGCAATTTCTAAAAAAAATTTCAAAAATATTTGTGAGCTGGACACAGTGCGACATCTAGCGAACCAGCGCCGCATGACGCATGACATCATAGTAAATCACTATTCTGTCAAGTCAGGCTCATCATGGAAGTAAAGTGGTTTTTAATTGCTCAATTCAATGTCCAAATATCTTCCTCTACCCATCTAAAAACCAGAATTATAGAATTATACTATCTCGAATGATAAGCATATTTAGGGCAGATTATCACTGACTAGAACTTATTTGTACCAAATATACAAAAGGTACATCTTGTAAGCTACCGTGCAACACTTGTTTCGTCCCGATCCGACTTACGTTTCACATGTCACGACGTCCCGAAATTGACTGAGCGTTCCAATTCATGACCCTTGCGACGGGGATTACAAGGAGGGCAGGGATGGCTAATACACTCTAAGTAAATTTTACATAAATAAATTTTTCATTGCATTAAAATCTATTCTTCGTATTCTTATAACCTATTTTCGTAATGGTAAGATTTTTGTAGGTGCATGCCTAGATACCTCGAATCGATTTAAAGAAACTATTCAAATATTTTTCAAAACCATTTTCAAAGTATTGCTTGATGGCTCTGCCTTCATTTTAGCTCTCTCGTCGCCATATTATTTAAAGGAAGCTATTTTTTAAGATTTAGTCAGCGAATCTGACTTACCAGGTCCTCTGCGGAGGCTAGGGAGCTTGCTCCATTAAAACTGATATAAAAAAGAGAGAAAACATCCCTCCGGAATAGGGGCTGTGCTAGAAAATGTAAAGACAATGTGAAAAATTACTTGTTGGTACCCTTTTGTTTTATTTTTTCTGAGTCCAATCATTTTTCTCGTTTTAAAAGCTTCAATTTTGCTAATAGGTAAATATTTTACAGTGATTGTTTTTTCAATATACTTTTTGAAAGCGTTTGCAAAATAAAAGAAAATATATTTCAAATGGAAGCCACCTCCTACAAAACATCTTAAACAAAATGAAGAACTTTAAAAAATATTGTATATTATTATTACAAAAATTAGTACAAAAAAATGCATAAAAAAATTGTTTATCACCTTTTAACCGATCCACACCAAATTTTCTATTGATACTCTTTAGAACCCTCCGCAAAACATAAACACAGTTTCTCTCACCTGCTCGCTTCCCAATCCCCGTGACAAGCAGTATTTTGTATTGAATGGCTCGCAATTCAAAATTTTCGTTGCTTCTTTCAAGGATCCTGCACCAGGAAGCAACTTTTTTCTCTTAACTTACCACAGCACCACCTGCTATGTATATAAATGTTTAATTTTTAGAGCCATCTGTTACTAAAAAAATGATTTTATTGTTTGTTAAAACTGTCAATCTACAAAGAATGTTCTTAGGTTTTCACGGTCACTCAGAATCTTCAAGTTCGTGTTTACTGGGGTATTATGCCGTGTTGTTACGACCTTTCGGGCCGACGTTTCGGATCCCATTGCAGGGTCCATCATCATGTGTTGTCTTGAATGTTGGTGTTGTGGTTAAGTATCGGCTAGCAATACCGTGCCGAAGTCATGATGTGTTGTATTGTGTTGTATGTATGATTCATCTGTTGTCTGATCACTATCTCTGCGGAGTCTGCGACGAGAATGACTTTGAAGCGCCGGATACCAAGATGTTTTTAATTTGAGACCATCATCTCTATTAATGCTTATCGGATGCTTGTAGATTTCTAATGCTTCCTTGATATGGACCGATGATGGACCCTGCAATGGGATCCGAAACGTCGGCCCGAAAGGTCGTAACAACACGGCATAACACCCCAGTAAACACAAACTTGAAGATATCAATCTACAAAGTTGTTCAACCAATTGAAAAAAAAATCATCTACGTACCTATTACTAATTTTGTAGTTACTTTTTAGTGCCTTACGCTAAATACAGGTTTCCTTCCTCGCTGCCTCCCACCGCACCAACTCCTCCCCCAATATAGAACCATGTTAAAACGTATACACATATCGTAGCCACAGCGCATATCTAGGGATTATAATCCCGGGGCATTTTTTCAATCCTGGGATAACGGGATTAAAGAAGGCCTTTCCCGGAATCCCAAACCAGACCCGGCATCGGCATTTCAGTACAATACAAGTTATTATTGAAATTTTGGCAAATATCAAACTAAATAAATATATAAGTATTAGCGCTAAACTTTTTTACCACCCTGAATTTTACGTTATGCTAACTATTCGTGCACGGCGTTGCCCAGGTTAAGGATTTAGTTAAAAAAAAAGTTTTTGATGGGACACAAAGGCTCCATGTATTTTGCAAAGTCTCTTATAAAAACAATTTTTTCATTTAATCTACGGTGGGATGTACGGGATGTCCAGGAAGAAATGTGCCTTTGTTATGCACCGGGTACTAAAGAATAAGTATGCAAATTGTGAGTCAGATCGGTTAAACGATATAGAGAATATACCAGGAGGAGGGGGCGGGATGAAGAGGAAATATGGTCTGCGTTTTCGGTTGTGTCCTTAAGAAAAAGTACGCAAAATTTGAGTCAAATCGGTCGAACCGTAAAGATACATGGGTAGTATATCGTGGGGAGGGAGTGGGGTAAATGGGGAGAGGGAAATGTCAATTTTGTAAGCCGCTGAGTCTTAAAGAATAAGTATGCAAAATTTGAATCAGATCGGTCAAACGGTGCAGTTTTGTATAGAAAATATATCAGAGGCAGGGGGTGGGATAACCCAATTTACCCGCTGGGTCCTGAAAAATAAATATGCAAAATTTGAGTCAGATTAGTCGAACGGTAGAAATTTTTACCTATTTTACAACAAAAGTCGACGAAAAAATGGTGGATCAATGCGTTTTTTTACGAACGCTTTAACGCCTTAACGGTAAGAGATATTTAAATACTTTCTAAAGAGAAGTTGTAGAACTCAAAAATTTCTATAAAAAAGTTTACGACAACATATCTATATATATATATAATATATTATATATATAAAGGTTAATACCAAATATGACTAAAAATCTACGCGCGTGAAACCGTCCGGGCACAGACAGAAAATAAATAACGTAAAATAAAATAAAAAACATTTCCAATTCTAGATATATTTATAATAAATACTTATTTAATAGAAATATTACGTTATACATGCAAACGCGGACGACACAACTAATGAATCGACCGACCAATGACGTCTCGACTCGAACGCACCAGCAATTTTGGTAATTCTGGTACCAATTCTCTTTTAAAATTATTTTTTGTTCGATATTGAAAATTTCGGAATATCAAAAATCCCTTCGCACATCTCAGAAATGTAGTTGAAAGAAAGAATTAAGTACATAAAAGAGAGGAATGCCTAGACGAAGCCCAAAGAAGAAGACTCTCAAATGTGAAAGTAGAGAAATAATATTTCCGAGACAAACATATTTATCTGATGGGCAAGATATCAAATAAAGTTTATAAAATACTAAATAATAGATACTCCTTGATAGATAATAAAATCTATCAATGAGTATTATTTATTAATGCTCTTCCCAATAACATAAAGACAAAAAAAAAAATTCAAAACTTAATTGAAAAACGCTATGAAAAAAAATTTGTCAAAAACAATGATTATATGCTTTTAAATGTTATTGCAATACCTTCTTCATTTTTATAACTTTGTCCAATGTTTCTCGATACATTTTATTTTTCCTACATTATATCCTTTTTCACTATTCTAATATAATGCGAGTAATGATTAAATTAACAATATATTATATGATAACGCCCCCTATTTTTAAATTAATAAATACGAGAATTAAATTCTCTTTTAAAGGTTAGTTATAGCTAGACCGCATTCAAAAGAATGTGCGCAAAAAATATGTGTGTTGTTACGATGCAAAAAATGAACACAAAAGTAGTTTAAAAAAATAATCACTAATCATTCTTTCGATAGTCATAAATTAAAATTACTCCACTCGGTTCCTCATAGAGGATGAATAATGAATAGTTTGGAAACCGTTGAAAATCTAAAAAAATTATATTCTAGAAACATATTAATAAATAATATCAAAAAATACCCTTCCCCACCGCGCGCCCCCCTGACCCCCTGACCTACCCAATTAGATTGATATATTTTGTATTTAAGTTAGTTATTATCTATACCTGATGATGAGAGGGACTGCTCCTCTCGAAACTATTATTATTATATAATTAAATAACTCATATTGTGTGTGTGTGTATTACAAAGCAAAGTTAAACATATTTTTTAAATTATAATGTTGCACCACGAAGTATCTGCCAAATATTTCAATGATACAAAATAAGTTTTTCTAGTAAGTAAGTAACCTTTTTTAAACAAAAAAAAAAATATTTATTTGGAATATCATATTGAAGTTTGTAGTAGAGCTTGTCAGGCATCTTTTCCCCCGCTTTTTTCTTACAGGACAAAGTTAGGGAATGATCTTTTGATTGTGGTCGACCTATAGCTTTAATATTCTCATTCTGTTATTCATATATATGATATGTCATTAATACCGTTTTGTGGAATGTAATATAATATTTTTTGATGTGTAACATTTTTCCTCTCGCTTTCCTGAAATTTGTGGCAGTGATTTCGTAAAAAAGGATGGAAATGCGTAACAGAAAATAGACACCGGGGAAGCGCGCGCAATTTCATTTGACCAATGAGCGCGCGCGATGAAAAAAATTATCGTTTATAAACAAATCAATGTCCGGCAAGTGCCATCACAGCGAAGATGCAAAACATTAAACGCTTCTGATTTTGTATATATGTTTCGCGTCTGATGTCAAGCGTGTGGATGTTGTAACCTTGGTATATTTTGACTTATATCTTTGAAACTATCCAATAAATACTTTTTTTTTACATTAATGTAAACGATGACCACCCTTAATAATTAACATCCTCAAATTTTATTTAATATTTTTTTAACATTTATTCAAAGTTTTCATACAATATGTATAGCGGCACACTACCGCCATCTATGAAAATAAATAAAAACATATGATTGACAAAACACATTTCTAAATAAAAATGCGTATGTAGATATACGGTACCTACCTAGTCCGGCAAAATTCAATAATAAATAAATGCACATAAATTTTCCTTATTTGTACCTATTTACTAAATATATAGGCTTTTTTAAATTTTGATGTTAATTTCTGTTGTTGCTCAATTGATATTTTTAATTTTGAGATGTCAAATGATACACATCACGTGCGACTACTGTAAGGCTCGCTCGTTTTTTTTAAATGTCTGTCGGCGATGGGGGACGCGTGAAGCGTGTCGCATATAACCTAATAAAATATAATCCCCGATAATTTCGCAATGTGTAAAAGAAATAAAGGCCTTTTCCTCCCGTCATTACGTCCGCACGCAGAAAACAACCCTTAAGACAGAGTATAATACGTCGACTTAATTATTATTTTGCGAGAATGTATCCACCCCTCGACGTTCGCCCCGATTCTTATTCAGCTTTTGTAACATTAATTTCCTTCCAGGAATTCCCGGCCGAGACGCCGCCGTCTCGAGACAAAACAAAATAGTTGAGCACAAAAAATGGCAGCTTTCTGACGTTGAATAATTAGGGCCATTCTACACCCCGGCAAACAAATTTACGCGTTTATTCGATTTCACTCGTTTTTTTATGCGTAGTATTATTGCCATATGGAAGAACGTTGTAGATGAAATTTCAACAAATTTATTTTATTTATTTATTTACGTCTTTATTCCCAGTAGGTATTTGGGGAGGTTAGTGCCGTCCGACACATTCCATATAAGTATATATACATTAACTTTAATTATTTAACTAACCTATATAAAATGACTACTTTAACATGTTGAATATCAGCTTTATATACATCGATACTTAATTCACCTACAAAAAGATTTTTTACATAAATATTTTTTTTTATAAAAAAAGTTACAATTCATTATTGACGATATTTCTGGTGCAATTGTTCTCAAAAAATTAATTTTGATGCTGTGTATTGATTGTTATATAGAAAATCGTATTATGTTAAGGCTGTGAGAACAGCTTCATCTTGCATAGCGTAATGTCTTGGTAGCATTAGTGACGGACAATGTTAGGTACACAGAGAATTACGTATTTTGATGTTTCTAGTTTTAGTATTAATCTTCATTTTATCATTTCTATGTAAAATATGTTAGGACACAGGTTACCGCATGTTATATTCTGATTGTTTATACTCTAACTTGCTCGCTAACTTTTGTCTGTTTTACTTCCAAAAAAATAAATACAATAAAAATCAATTGATGTATATTATAGATGTCTCACAGAAACGAAACTGTATATATATATCAAATTATTTAATTAAGGGAGAGTTGGTATAGAAGTCTTTATGGGTGTACATAGGACTTACGACCTATCGTACGATTGGCTTAAGTGATCACTTTACACATATGTAACGTTCGCCATAATAGAATACCATGTCTATTAATTTTTGGAAGTTGTATATATTTCAATTATACGCCACGTTTCACATGTGAGTTGCAAGGATCCTCACCGTGGCCAGCCACAAAGCTTTTTCCTTCCCCTTGAGTGATCACAGATGTCGTTAAATGAGACATCTATATTTGATTTTGGAGTTTTTTAGCTATATGCTTTATCTTGTTTAATGGAATTCATTCGAATTTCTATGATTACACTTATATACGCCAGAGTTATTATTTCAATTTATTGAACTCCTTTTTTACCAGTATTTTCATTCAGAATATTTGGACTTACTCAAAATATTCACAATAAAAAATTTTGACACCTTGAAAATGGGGTGCATATTAGCAAACAGGTCAAATTTTATACGTTTGTATTTCAGAATGTATAGGACGTAGGTAGCTGGTAAACATTTCAGTAGATTGATGATCATCATGGATGGCATCTTTCCTATCCGTCTGTCTATCCGTAACTTCGTGTAACGTCCGTCATTAACTTCAAATTCACGTCTAAAAAAAACAAATTTAACGGCCGGAGATGGGGCTTGAATGATAGTTGCTACGGCCGTCTCTCCATGGACCTCTAAAAAGATAATATTTAGATAAAATTTTACTCCTTTTGTAGGGGTCATTGTAACTTAATTGGTAAAATTGTCAACTGGCAATTTAAGTTTCTGTTGTTTGCTCCATTTTTAGGATGGATATTTTCTGTGAATATTTTCGGACCTCTTATTTTCACACAAGATAAATGGATAATATTTATGATCAACACTTTAGATAAAGAAACTAGTTGATATTTGTGAAATAAACTGAGTTTTAAAATAGTATACTATTAAATATTTAAAATAAAAATATATTTATTTTATATAATATTCGTCACATCGAAATCGACGAAATGTACATTATTAGGATATGATTGATATGACAGCGCAAACCGATGAAAATAGACCCGTAAATGATTTATCTAAATTTAATAAGTAATGATAATAGATTGAATAATTTAGAAATGTTAGAAATCAAGAAAGACCTGAACACTAAAGTCGGTATTATTAATAACCAGTTTTACGAATAACCCATTTTCGATATATTCCCCATTCCAGTGGCACCACAACTTTAACTACACCTCTGTTTACCAAAATTAGTTTTTGTACATCCTCACGACGATACAGTGGTATCGAAACTGGCAGACATTAAGTTGTTCTTATACAATTTTTTTTAATTAAAATTAATATCTTAATCCGTTTTCATTATCACTTTACTATTCCGAAAAACTCTATAATAACAAATGCAGTGCAATTTAATTAAAATTAATAATTCATCTGTTGATGTTCCTTTTTTACTGATAAAATTTTCATACAAAAATAAATTTCCATTAACGCGTTATTCGTTTCCCGCTGCACTATTTTTCTACTGCGTTTTTACAGACAATGCATTCCCGTGCTGATGGAAAATGATATGAAAAATGTTTTTCTCGGATGGTGCATATAAATCAAAATACACAGGTCATGCAGGATATAAAATTTAAAGTAATGAAAAATGTAAAAAACATGTGCAGTAATAATTCGAATGCAACGGATCGAAAAAAAAATTAACACAAGTCAAAATTATAATAAATTTCTGCTTCTTCTGCTTTCATCTCCCCCCTGCTGAATATAGGCATCTTTCATACTCCTTCCTTGTTTTATGTTTGCTGGTTGTAGCCATTTCTTCCCCTCCCACAGCGGCTATATCGTCGGCCCATACCTTTTGAGGTCTCCCAAAGTCTCTTTCATTCTCCCAAGGTCTTCACTTCAGAACTCTAGGAGTCAATGCCTTGCAACATGCCCTGCTCATTGCCATTTTAGCTTCATTATCCGATACATGATATCCACTACTCTAGTTCTGCGCTTCATTTTATCATTTCTCATTTTATCTCTAAGGCTTACACCAAACATGGATCTCTTCATGGATCATTGTGTGCATTTGAGCTTTTCTACATTTTTCTTTGTAAGGGTCATCATCTCTACTTCAAAGGTCATCACTAGTAGTATGAACGACTCAAAGTTTTTTCTTTTTACCCGACTACGCGATGCAAAGGAGGGTAATGTGTTTATCAGCCTATGTATGTATGTATGTTTGTTCCTTTCAGGCGCTCTAGAGACCAAACTCGTAGGCCAATTTTTATGATTTTTACGTCAATCTTGCGAATGTCGTTAAAGACATGACAGTAATCAAATTTTAATATGACAACAACCAGACGTCATATTGTTAAAAAGAAAAAAATCAAATTTGACAAACTATGTTAAGTAGGGTATCATTGAATAGGTATTTAAAACTTGTTTTTAAGTTTCTCTTGTCATTTTTCATTTTGAATGACCATTTAGGATCTATAATGATTTAAAGTTGGTTTTCAAACATTCTCACTTAAATTTTCAATACTTATAATAAAACTGTGATAACGTTCTTATATAATCGCATAATAGATCTTATTTGGAAGATGTGAGCCAATCTATATTTTTAATGGGTCCCGACTTTAAAGTCGCTATGTTACGCATTAGAATTTATTCATCGTTTTATATGTGTATCGATCATGAAACTATTTCCATTGTGTATTAATTGTGTGTAATATTATTCAACAGAATTCTAGACAACTGGACGTATTTTTATTATTTCAGTTTTTATTAAAAGTTCATTTTTTACACAGTCGAGTTTTTTGATTTAAAAAAAAAAATTATTAAGCTCATCTTTAAATCTTCGTTTAAGCTAATAAATCTGTTAATTAAGTAAAATTATGTCAACTGCGATCTGCTGAAAGGATCGCAGAAAAAATTAACAGAGACCCGGTGTTCTGAAGGTTTGTATAAGGATTGACCAAGCAGATTTAGACACGGATCGAAGATCAGAGTTCTGGATTTGAAGGTGGAAGGAGAAGAACGAGAAGGACTAGACTCAGATAGGAAGATGAAATGAAAGGAGATGCAGTGCAACCCTTGCACTGCTCCCTTTTCCTTTCGTTTCGCCTCCAGTTGGTGGCGAATCGGAGAACAGCGGGTGAGGACAAAGAGGGTTGGGGGCAAACGTTGTAAGAGGCCGAGACTCAATTTGAGGTGTAGAGCCATCGGAGAGAGAGAGAGAGAGAGGGGGGGAGAAATCCCACAATTACAATAATTTTTCCGTCTATCCGTCCGTCTGTCTGTCTCCGTAACTTCATAAAATGTCCGTAGAAAAAAAAAAATTTTCGAAATTTTTTTTAATCAAATAAATACTTATTCCTGGGTATTTTTGACTGGTTACAGCTAGTTAAATATTAATACTCTTCCTTGTAAAATATCTCCAAATTTCTACCAAAATTTCAGGCTCCCAGGGTGATGTCATCCCGTAATATGTAATTAAACTGAACAGAAATCAATAACATATCATCGATAGTTTGTTTTTCAAATATATTGTAAAGAAATGTAATCAGAAGGAAATATGCACTGTTTGAATCCCTTGTAATATGTCACTTTTGAGCAACACTACAGAGACTATAGAACAGACTCCGTCATTCTAGGATTATCTATTATATTCGAGAGACGCCCGGGATAGCCTAAAAGCGACGGGAATCTTCTAAACACTAGAAAGGAAAAGAATCTTCTCGAGAGTTTGAAAAACCAGCGTATCGCGTATGTAAAGTAGCACGTCGCTGCGCAATCGAGTTTGTTTTGACATTTCTATCGGTGCGAAATAAGCCACAAACAACGGCCGGCGTGGCCAGCAGTGGAATTTCAGAGATATTAAGCGATATAATCGAGCGATTTCTTACCAATAATTGGATGGAATGTTCTAGCAAGCAAGAAATTAAGTGTTCCCAGCGATAATAAAGGGTTCATAGACGAGTGACAAATTGCGAAACAGTGTGATTTCGGGAATAATATATTGATTTAATTCGTTTGAGGTGACTTTATCTATTTAATAATTAATTAATGATTAATTTATAAATCGCTACATAATTTCCATTAAAAAAAATTTAGCAATGTTTGTGTAACTGTATGCCCCAGATTGTCATTAAACGCTGTTGCATTATGAATTGGTGGGAAACAATGAAGTCGCTTCTGCAGGGGGCGCGGGGTAAAAAGAGGAATGATATGCTTCGGAGCTTGCAACAAACGGCAAATAGCGAGGATGTCTGCGCTAAAGAGCGGTGAAAGATAATTAATATGAAGTTTTAACAGAGGAAAATCTACCACGAGGCAAAAGCTTGAATTATCATTTAATTTCACAGTTGTGTATATATATATTAATATGTGTTGTTGAAATTATTAATTATTTTATATATTTTTTACATAAAGAGCAAAGGGTATAAATAAAAAGCCAGCAATAGCCAAAAAAAAATTAATGTAGTCACCGAGAATAATTTATAATGTACTGAATTTGAGATTTTATGGGAAACACAGCCTTTAAATTTATAGGATACGTGATACATGATATAAGACAGGGTTGCTCGATGTCACCAGTATATTCAATTGCTACATACAACAGGCTATCGACGAGGTGAGAGAAGAAATGAGAGATAAAAAATTGACATGATCAGACATGCCGACGATATTGCACTGCTTGCGGTGTCGAACAAGAATTTAACGAGGCTCTGAGAAAGATGGAAAAGGTTTTGGCAGATTAATACAACATTTTTTATTTATTTATTTTATTATTTATCTTTAATTTAAAGACTATCGACAGGTCAGAATGACCCTAATAGATAGTCATTTAGGACAAGGTGATTAGTACAGTTACAATTTACGATGATACATTAAAATAAAACATTAATACATTATACAATATAAGTATACTACAGTAAAGTGATTACAAGATGAACGAAGTTCACATTCTCCGCACGACATAATAGGCATGTAGGCTCCCAGGTCAACTAAGTCAGAAAATGTGTACCCGCGCTTTGTGGCTATAAATTTTTTGTTTAGGTTGATTTCCGAAGAGTCCGTCTTACACGCTCAAACTATATTCGGTCAGGAGCGATATAATTTCTCTCTTAAACATGAAAATAAACAAAGACAAAACAAAGTGCATGGTTGTTGGAAGAGAAGAAGTGTCGACAAATGTTGTTTTGAATGGCGTCGCTATCAAACAGTGAAAGAATTCACATATTTGGGTACAAAATTTCCCAAGATGGCCGCTCAGAGGCTGACATCATAAGCAGAATACAACAGGCAAGAGTCGCCTTCAACAAAAAATCCAAAATCCTGGAATCCCCCAACATAGATTTAAAGGTTCGGAAAAACTTAATTAAAACTCTTGCTGATGTATGGCAGCGAAACATGGACCATCGGCCAGAGCATGTCCGGGAGGCTAGCGGCCTTTGAGATGTGGTGCTACAGGCGCATGGCGAGGATCCATTGGTCTGAACATATCCAAAACGATGGGGAGTTGAGCAGGGTGGGCGAAAAGAGGCGGCTCCTTAACAGAATCGCCCAACAACGAGCAATTTGGATACGCCATAATATAAGGCATCCGGGCCTGCTTTTAACCATCGTCGAGGGAAATATTGAAGGCAACAATCGTAGAGACCGCCCGAGATTAAGCTACGTAGACCAAATTATCGGAGATGTGCGCTGTAGCACCTACCAAGAGATGAAGAGGCTTGCAGGTAACAGAGAGAAGTGTAGAGGGCGAGTGCTTGTTGCAGACCATTCCGACCCAAAAAAAAAACATGATTTTGGAAGGAATACACGAAATCTAGAATTCAATACATTTTAAATTAGTAATCCTAGGTGACTGAATTCAAAACATTTTTTTTTACTCTAATACATTATAAAATATTACATTTAAAATATAAATTATGATCCATGACAATTGTATATATATATATCAGGAAAAGAACCATGATACTGCGGGGGTTAATAAAACACGTTGGCCTCGTCTTGATATTTATAAGGTTTACAATAATATGTTCCCGCGACAATAATTCGTTATACAAATAAGGCACAATGTTTACGTGGTCGTGGCCGCGTGGTAAGAAGAACCCGTAAAATGGCGCCTCGCGCTTTATAACATTCGCTCTCTCTTTCTTCCATTCCGTCTATCACTCTCATTCTTGGGACAGAAACGCAGATACATTTCGTACACTACATAAGTAGCTTGTTAGTGATGTGGTCACAATGCTCGCCTATTGATCTGGTGGTCGGTAGCATAAGCTTTTGGCTCAGTTTGCGAATAGTAAGAATATTGATGCGACACGTGTTCCGTGTTCGCATTTCTATTAAAAAAATATATTTCAGAATGCCATTTTTTGATGTATCATAGTCTAAGACCAAGGTTGCGATATATAGATGCAAGTCCCAAAAATTAATCATAATTATAAAATCAACTAACAGTTAAATTTTATTATTGTGTATTTGTTATCAATCTTTAGAAATATGGCTACATATACAGGGTTATTTGGAAAACATTAATAACCTCTCAGGACTATATTTCTGCCTTGATTATGAGTCGAAAATGTTCAAGCTTTTATCACCTAATATCAATAGTTAAGGTGATATGCGACATCAAAGTTTGCATTTTTTTCAATATTTCTGACTTATTTGTTGTGAAACATTGGACTATCATTACAGTTACTTATATCGAATATGAAAAATTTATTCTCTTTAATACAAGTCAAATAAAAACCTTCGAATACCAATTGGAAAACATTCCAAATGGAATTTTTTCAGGGTTTTTATCATTTTATTTAACTTGTATCGAAACGAATGAATTTTTCGTAATCGATATGAGTTACCGTAATGATGGTCCAACGTTTTAAAAAAAACAAGTCAGAAATATTGAAAAAAAAATGCAAACTTTGATGTCTCATATCTCCTTAACTATTGATATTAGGTCATAATAGTTTGAACATTTTCGGCTCACAATCAAGGCGGGAATATAGTCCTGCGAGGTTATTAATGTTTTCCAAATAACCCTGTACATATTTTTTCACTATTACATCACGTAAGTAAACATTAAAAAATTGAATTCCTTGAGTTTTAAAACTAGTGTGTATTTTAAGTGAATGAATAAAAACCTATGGCGTGCTCTGCGACGCGAGTGCTGGTAATAATGGAACAGTTTAAGCCATTGTTAAGGCAAGGAGACAAGAATAACCCGTGAAGCTGCATTATTATGTACACTATTATGTACACGCGCGTAATAACATTGTAAAAGCGTACCGAGTGCATGCTAAACGAACTGCAGCGGAAATTCTGTCTTCACATTATTTAAAAGAGACGCCAGCAAGTGCATAAAGTGGAATAATGCAAAAGCAATTCGAAAATCCCCCCATCAATCTCCATTGTACTGCAAGTATTACATTAGACTCGGTTGTGTAATCCGAGGGCAGTTCATCCTATCGGGATGCTGCGATCATGAGATAACTAAACGGCTTAAACATGCACGTCGTCTACCTAAAGGGATATGCTTTTTTCAATAATATTATAACATAAACTATTATCTTAAATTTAAAAAAAAAAACAAAAGACAGATTGTTTACTTACCTACAATTTTTATTTGAAAATTTAAAAATATTTCGTGTGGTTTTTTTTCAGCCCTTTTTACATGGTTGATAACGTTTTTACTCCCTTTATATTAAATCGTGGCGTCTGCTTGCTTTGGATCGATTTTTGACCCTTTTCCCGTGATCCAATCAAGCTGAAACTTGGCAAGTAGACTCGTAGCGACAATCAAGAAGATCTATCAAATTTTCGTTAAAAAAAATTAATAATTATAGTATAATTTCGGATTTTGAGAAATTTTATTGTTTTTTTCAAATTGGAATCATTAGAAAAGTTTGATTAGCAACGGCGGCCCGATAACGTCGCGGAATATTTTCTAAATTTGAATTACTCCATCGGAATACATAATAGGTACTTCACTACGAATGTCGAAAATCTAAATTGACTGACAAATGTTTTTAGAATTTAATCTTCAAAGCATGAAGTGTCTTATCAAAGCTGCAAAGCAAACATCTGACATTTTAGAAATATATAAAATTACTGTAAGTTTAGTGTTATGTTATATGTTTTAATTCGTCTTTAATTGTTGTTATATTTTACAAAGAAAGGGAGTATAATAAAAAATTGGTTTTTATGGGTTACTTTTTTACTTGAATAAAATAAATTGAACTAAAATAAATTAAATCGAACTAGAATGGATGAAACCTGATGAATAAATTTTAAAAGGATATCGTTCCATACAAAAATGTGATATAAAACTCTATACAATGTAGGTATGCGAAAAAATTGTGAAATTTGCTTACTTTGCCAGAAGGTTGCCTTAATACAATAATTGAAATAAAATAAATTAATTATAACTGTCTTAAAAGAACGTCATAATTTAATTTTGTACTAAAACGTATTTGAAGTATCAAAAATATTGGCGGAATAAAATACTATCACGTGTCGTGGCTGCGGGAGGAATTAATAAAAACGCTGGAATTTAATAACGGATTAATTAATTACTGATTAACTAATTAATCAAACTAAAAAAATAAACGCTATTATTTAAATTAAACTGTAATTTATCACTCGTAAATAGACACTTAATTATCGCTTTAACACTTTATTCAATATTCACTAGAACATTCCATCCAATTTCCGCACATAACATTCGCTTCGGTTTATTTCACTACGCAAGAACTTTTCCAGATTATTCGCTGTCAAATTATCGCTCGCTTGGCCACCCTGGCCTGCGCAGCCCGTGACTGCCTTAATTTCGGTTTCGCTATCAATCGCGCTAAAACAACAACAATTTTACTCGCTGCGCAGTCCTATTTATATCTGGCTAATGCCGATATCGAACTTTTTAGGCGTTCCTAGTATTTTTTGAGACGATTATCGTGGCTTCTAGATTTTTGTAGAATGTTTCAGATGCTTTCTTGTTGACCGTTCTCGATTCTTCCATAGTGTTGTGACCATTTCAAACAACTGTCACTGGACAAGAGCGGTGATTCTTCTTAGCTTCGCTACATATAACAGCTTTTAGAAATTTAACTTATTTTATCTAACGTATTTTATTTTTTATTATAAACCTAAAAGGTTAAAGATGTCACCATGTGAGTAGCGCGTAAGAAAATTTGGAAGGAAATTGATACAGTACATTGGATTGACGAGACAATTTCCTATGAATTTGAATTACTTGGATACGTTTAGATTTGGAAAGAACATTTCTGAAAATAAAATTAAATTGTAAAATATTTTTGACACAAACATTATTTAGGTCTAAATTTTAACTTTTGAGATTATTCGCATTGATTTGCGTCATCTTAACAAACGTGTCTTGACACGTTTGTTGCTCACTATATCATTGCTCTCATATGAAATTTTACGCTGGCATAAATCAGTACATTCCGACTATTTTGTTTTATTATACTTATTACAACGATGTTGTTACCCAGAAAACAGAGGATTGTTTCTTGATTTTCAATTGATAAAAAAAATATATCAATTGATCAGAATAGTGATAAGAATCCAGCTGGTAAAGATATCATTAAAGTTATGTTAACTCATGGTATACGGAGTGTCTCATATCTAGTAGCAAAAACTACGCGAGGGTCTTCTTCATTATATTTTGAATAGAAAATATTTTTTACACTTTGAGTAAAATATCAATAGTAAGTCAAAAATTGCTTTTTCTTTCAATGTTTGTGACTTTCCTTTTGATAAAAGTTAGACTATCTTGAATGTGATTTATTTACACTGATTATTAAAAAATCATTAGTTTTGATACGGTACAAATAAAATTAATAAAATCTTTAAAAAAATCTAGTTCATACTTTCAAGGACCCTTGCACAAATATTGTCATTGAAAAATTATTAAAATAAAATATCTCCATAATATTTTTAAAAAAATTGTAACAGAATTGTGTGTTATGATGTAATTTAGGTACTGCTAGGACATAAAAACTACTAATTCATATAACGTTGAAATTGAAAAGTGCGTCATTTTTTAAGGGTGAAAGCAATGGGTAGGGAGATGATTCACATTGACAAAACACGATTTCATACTTGACCCATTTTCGTGTTGCAAAACTTTCTAGTCGACAAAACAATTCACCTTTGTGGGTCAATCAGTGTTGTTGGCTACGGTGATATTGCTGATTTGGAACAAAGTAGGTTAATAGATTAGAGACACAATACCGCAAATCAAGAGCATCAGAGGAGATTCAGAATGAACTAGAACTCATATCTATACGGTTAAATAGTAATAAATTAATAATAAATTTAAGAATAAATTAAGTTCTATGTTTTAAACCACTTTATTGCTATATATTTGTCAACTAGTTCCGGTTGGACTCAACCTTCTTCAGGACAATTATAATATAGACAGAAAGTCTATATTATATTTGTCTGAATTATAAAAGTCTATATTATAATTGTCCTGAAGAAGGTTGAGTCCAATAATTGTCTGAATTATAAAAGTCTATATTATAATTGTCCTGAAGAAGGTTGAGTCCAACCGAAACTAGTTGACAAATATATAGCAATAAAGTGGTTTAAAACATAGTACTTAATTTATTCTTAAATTTCTTATAATGTCAAGCCACAAAGTGTTTTCTTGCTTTGAAAAGTTAATAAATTAATATTAAACATCTCCAAAGGTAATTTCACAATTATTATTAAAGAAGAAAGTAATAATTAATCATTGCGAACAAATAATGAAAACAATGAAGATGATCAAATATTAAGGGTTTACCATTTAAAACAAACTGAAATTCAACCAATTTTAATGATTACAGATAAATTGTCTAAAAATGTTGTATTTTAAGTAGAATAAACAAAAATCTTAACACAAAACCTCGTTATAAATATATTATTCCATTGTCATATCAATGACTGAACAATATTATTTTTGAGAAAGATACCGAGAAAGAAAAAATTCAAAACGGAGCAATTAGAAGCGTTTCAAGATATACCTAATAGATATACAAGAATCAGCGATTTGGTGAAGTAGCTCAAATTAATGACAGTTAAGCATCGAATTATACAAAATATCCTAGTCGTGATATAAAAAATCAAAAACGGGGCGGTCAACACTAATCCTACAAGAAGTCGGTAGAATTTTAGACTTCCACCAACAAAACTGGCAAGAACACAAAATAGTTAATACTAAGTTTCAAAATTACTCAATGAAATGCAAGGAAATGTAGTAAAAAGAAGAAAGTAACTAGTCTCACTACTTTTCATAGGTTAAGTGTACAATATGTGAAGTTTGAGCTTAATTTATGTAATGTTATTTCATTTCTTTTATATAACTAAATAAAAAATATAATCAAACAAACAATTCTGTTTTGCAAATGTGTTTTGTTGACTGCATGCACACTTTTGCAACACAGAATTAGATCAAGTATGCACCGAAACTGTTTTGCGTCAACGTAAATCATCCCCTACAAATAAATAAAAATGGATCGTACAATAAAATTTAATGCTCACTTACGCAGCATTAATGTATTTTTAACACGTAGGTGGTATGCAAATATTATTCCCACATAAATCAAGATTTTATTTTTATTACATCACACTGTATTATACTTGGGGAGAGTTACGGGACCCCACGCACGTAGAACCTTTCCGTATCCTTGGATTAAGAGGGGAAATATATAATTATTATAGAGCCGAGATAAAATTACATAGAAAGATGATAACACAGTACCCTGCGTAGTCAGCAATTTTAAATAAGTCGTTTTTAACAAAGAATTATTTTTAATAACCCAAAAATTATTTATTTATTTTTTATTTAATTCCATCCATCCAACAAGGAGACACGATTGCTTGATAAGATGAAATACAAAAAATAGTTAAATGTGTCCCTCAATTAAAGGATAACACAAATAGGACATGATCATAGATAAGTCAATTTGATAATGACAGATAAAACATCATTTAAAATATAGTTCCAAATTTAGCTTTAACATAGACATAAAGGGGCTCGTGATGTATATAATATACATGATCAGGGAGGGGGACGAGTTTCTAGTATCTGCCTCACCATATGACGATACTCTTCATATTAGTGTTAAAAATATCTATTGAATCTAAGAGGTAATTATAATCTGAGCATATGCGTGGAATGGGAGAGGATTTCCTAATAGGTTTGATAAATTGGAAGGGAAAAGAGGTACTTCTGTCTGGTAGGTCGGAATGGGACGTGGAAAGTTGGTGATTTCAGGAGAATCAATAAGGTTATGAATTATTTGGAAAAGAAAGGATTGATCTGACCTGTTTTCTAGAGTTTCCAATTTATGAAATTTTATTGAGTCTAAATAGTCAAAATTCAAATTAAATTTGTAGTTAGTACGCTTAAGGAATGTTTTTTGAACGTTTTCGATTCTGTCAATTACCTCTTAATATTTCTATTACATTTTTTTATTAGATATACAAGCTATAAACCGTCAACAATGGTTGACTTTTTATTTTTGAATTTATACTTAAATAATGAAAACGGAATAAGATACATTAATTATTGTTTAATTTTATTTCGCAATTTCTCACTCGTCTGCGAAACACTTTATTATCGCTTGCTAGAATATTCCCCCACAGGTTCGAAGAAAATTCACGTCAATACAAATATATGTGACTGCACTTATTTTCAAATGGTCCGCAGTAAGGTACTCCGCTTAATTTATTGTCGCTGGTCGCACACTGAATTGCCGCCGAATATCTATGTCGCACGTCGAACGTCAAAACAATTATACTATTCCGCGCGGTTCTGCTTTCGCGTTTTAAACAAAATGCGTTGGTTTTTCGAATGTTTGAGACTATTCTATACATTTCTAGTATTTCCTCAACATTTTCAAGATCGTCCCAGTATTACGGATTCTAGCATCTATTTATAATATTCACTATATGGATAAACATATTAAGTTTAAAAATAAAATAATTCATTTACAATTTTAAAATTATACAGTAGCACTTCTTTATCTTTCAGAAAATCATCTTTGTATTTAAATTTAAGAATCATTTCTACTAAAAATTTAAGATCGTCAACCAGAATTTGCGTTAATATTTGTTGTATGATTTCCGAGTATGTATTTAGTTACAAAACAATATGGCAAATAGCTTAGTTAAGTTTGCTATGTGCTCACTTAGATGATTCTTTAGGTCTCCGGCTAGACATTAAATCGCGCACCTAAATGCAGAGTTTATGCAGAGCGCCTTGGCATGCATTTTGCATCTTAATGCAACTTCTTCCTTGCGCTAAACTGCACGTATTCTTAAGAAGTGCTAATAGTTAATAGGAAACGCACGGAAACGTGCCCCTTCACTCTGCATCAGGGCTGGCAAGCCATTTTGTACCAGGTTCAAGGAATTATTTAGAGTAGGATCGCCAGACTTACATTATAGTATCAAATTTAAAATATTGTCTGTAGATATAAACTATAGTTGGTAAGAAGTTTGACTATTATGATTTGAATGTTCTTAGGTTTTCACGGCCACTCAGAATCTTCAAGTTTGTGTTTACTGGGGAATATGCCGTGTTGTTACGACCTTTCGGGCCGACGTTTCGGATCCCATTGCAGGGTCCATCATCAGGGCTGATGTGTTGTCTTGAATGTTGGTGTTGTGGTTAAGTGTTGATGAGACCAGGTCTCATCAACACTTTGGCCACGAGGGCCAAAAGGATATGCCAAGACGAATATCTACAGGAGGAAATGATAACACTCAGCGACGCACTGGAAGGGAATGGTTACCAGAAGCGACAGATACAACGCGTCATAGGAACGAGGTCTGTTCGCCTTGAAAAACATACAGAACCTGAGTGCAAAGGCATCGCCTTTCTGCCTTTTGTCCAAAGTGTTACAGACAGAATTGCCAGAGCTCTCAAGAAGAGAGATATTAAGACAGTTTTTGGTACCAACTCCAAAATTAAGGATATGTTGAGATCAGCAAAGGATCGAGATCGCTTGGAAACAGACGGTGTGTATAGACTCGATTGTCAAGACTGCGATAAAGTATACGTGGGACAAACGGCGCGTACCATTTCCAAAAGGGTCAACGCGCACAAACGGGCATGCAAACTCGGTCATCCAGAAAAATCAGCACTGGCTGAGCATTTTCTGGACACCGGCCATCATTTTGCATTCGAACCGAAAATCCTTGGAAAGCCTAAGAGTCACCATGCGCGTCTTATCAAGGAAGCACTAGAAATCTACAAGCATCCGATAAACATTAATAGAGATGATGGTCTCAAATTAAAAACATCTTGGTATCCGGCGCTTCAAAGTCATTCTCGTCGCAGACTCCGCAGAGATAGTGATCAGACAACAGATGAATCATACATACAACGCAATACAACACATCATGACTTCGGCACAGTATTGCAAGCCGATACTTAACCACAACACCAACATTCAAGACAACACATCAGCCCTGATGATGGACCCTGCAATGGGATCCGAAACGTCGGCCCGAAAGGTCGTAACAACACGGCATAACACCCCAGTAAACACAAACTTGAATATTATGATTTGAGTTAGGGGGATTTTGACAGATAACAAATAATCAATACGTGTTCAAAAAATGTATAAGTAAAAAGTTAAAATATAAGCCATCGGGTATTGAATAACGTTAAATAACGTCCATAATAAAATATATGAAATTAAGATTACTATAACTTAAATGACATATTATTTATAGAGCTGCAAAACTAAGTCTGGCGGTCGCTGGCTCTTAGTCTATATGTTTTTGGTATATTACCCTAACATCGGTATTCTGATATTCTTGTAGGTGGGGCATATGCAAGATTATCAGAATATCGATGTTAGGTTAGGTTAGGTTAGGTTAGGTAAAATCTGAAACGCTACAAGACAATATCAATTCTTTGTTTATAATAATTCTCTAAGGCATAACAACTGCAACACTCGTCTTGAAATTTTCGATGTTCATGGTGATCTGTATCAATAATAAATACCAATTTTATTCGGTTTGCTTTATGCCACTCGCACGGTACATGCCTAATCGTTGTGTAGTTATGTGCCAATTCGTATATGATGGCTTGCACTGATAAGCTAAATATTTGCATGTTGCTAGATTAGGCTGAAGACATTTTTAATTGGGATGTTGGAGTTATGAATTATTTATGAAGTATTTTTTACTAAAAATTGTCACATTAAAAATCATCAAAATCGACTTAACATACCCCTTAAAAAATCGTACAAATCTTTTTTTTTATTTATTTAATTTATTTGGTAAAATGTACAAACTTAAGAGTATTCAATATAATTTAATTAATACACATTTACATTACACGCTTACCCACTTTTAAATGAGAATTTATTCTCTTGTTTAAAAGTGGGGGCATTGTCATACATGTATATATCTATTAGTAATGAAATCGTTAGTGTAAGACATTAGATTAAATAAGTAAGATATAGAAAAAGAAACATTAGATTAAGTTATAAAAATTAAGACATTAAATTAAGTAAGTAAGATATAAACAATACAAGATTACAAAAATGTGAGACATTAGAATAAGTAGATAAGGTATACACAAGGATACAATAAATTAAGTTATAAAAATTAATAATTAAGAAGGTATTGTAATAACAGTTAAAAGTATATATAGATTGTTTTTGATAAGATTTTTTCATTGCGTTATTGTGATGGTTTTTTGTAGAAGATTTTTCAATTTAGTCTTGAATTTTCTATAATTTTTTTCCGTCTTCATTTTATTGGGAAGAGCATTAAAGAATGATATTCCTTGATAAGAGAAATGGTGTTGGGCTGTGCTAGTATTACATTTAGGTATCAAAATATTTCCAACTGATCTCGGTCTATTACTAAAACATCCAAATGTTCTATTGTTGATATACATTTTGTGTATTTGAAGTATCGCAAATTTTTTATAGATTTGATTAGGTAATATTTGGGACGTTAAAAATGTTGAAAAGTTCCCTTGTTGGGAATTTTGAGGGTTTCCTCAAAATCACTTTGATAATTACTCTCTGAACTATTTCCACTGGTAGTATATTAGATTTAAAGATTCCACCCCAGCCAACTATACCATACTGCAGTATGGACTGGGCAAACCCAAAGTATACCATCTTAAGCATGTTTATTGATAAGATATTTCGTAGCCTTATGAATAGGTATATGAGCTTTCTCATCCTAGTGACTGTGGAACATATTTGCTCTTTCCATTTTAAATTGCTGTCAATTATGACACCCAAGTATTTGATACTGCTCTTACCAGACAAAAACAGACAATTTTCATTATTACAATTTTTGTTATAATCACATTGATTGGAGTGGATCTTTATAAATATGTGACAGAATAAAATGTCATGAATTAAACACGTCACATTTTTTACCATGATGACAACATAGTTAATGTAGCATAATAAAAACGCACTTCCCCAGCAATTAAGTGTTCCTGGTTTGTATCCCGGTGGTAACCGAATATTTTTTCAATACATGGATTTTTTATGTATAAATAGGGTGCCTCATAGCTAGTAGTAAAACTTTACAGGTGGATTTCTGCATTGATAAGTTATATAGATATGCAATATCAAAAATTAATTATTTTTTTTCGAAAAGGTGAAATATTATTACGATTACTTATATCAACTATGAAAAATACATTCGCTTTAATATAATACAAGTCGAATAAAATGATAAAAATTCCGCATTAGTCTACCAACCCAGTCTAATAAAATTTATTCAAAATGTGTTTTGCATTATTCTGTTTTGTATAATAATAATTCTTCAAAGTAAACGCCTTAGGGGCGTATAAGTTAATAAATAAGTTCAAATAATAACTTATTTTTTCTTTCATATTTTAGAATTGTGTCCGTTTCGGTACAATGCTCTGCCTTTCGTCTCTCTCCTAGACACGGAACACAACGGAGAACTACAATTTTTTTTCTGTAAATCTACGCAATGCTTTTCTTCCCTCTAGTGCAATTGACAAATTTGAGGTATGCATTGTGTCTAAGAATATTTTCCATCCACAGGCCCTGTCGATTCACGACGGTGTCTATTATAGACCTCTTGCCTTGCACGCTTTTCAGTGCGTCCTTATTTATAACTTGCTGTAACCTGTCAAAAATGACTGTAATTTTAAATGTCAGTTCTTAAAGAATAAGTATTTATTTATTCAATTTAAAAAATAAGCCGTAAAAACATATTTGAAAAAAAAAATTGTAAAAAAAATTTTCGAAAAAATAATTTACCACAAAGAAGTTACGGACGTTACACGAAGTTACGGGACAGACAGACAGACAACGAAATTATTTTAATTGGGATTCCTTCAGTCCACCTATTCTTTCTATCCATCTCCAGAATTGTTTGGGTACCTCTTTGATTTTTCTTTCAAAATGTTTTCACCTGCCTAAAGTTCTCGATACCTGCTTTCAGCTACTCCCATACTGGCAGCTGAGTAACATTACTTGGGTAAAGTTATTTCTTAATCTTCTGCATATTTAATGAAACGGAAAGTTTACGAAACTTATATCTTATTTTCTTTCCAAGTATTAAGGTAGCAGGTAAATCTTTTACTCACGTATCTGCATATAGAATGAAAATATAACATAACAATGTGTTAAATAATTTCACGAATAAACAATATAAGTCAATTTCACAATATTTTTATATGCATGTTCGAAGAATTTTATCCACAATGGATAATCATTAAATAAGATAAATTTCGGAACTCATAAACTCGGAACGGAAATCACAAAATAAAATAAAATAAATATACATTTTTACCCAATATCAATTACAAATTAAGTATAACTTCTACCGTGCGTACACGTTCACGCTCCTTCAATTTTTTATTTTTAATCAGTACCGTTTGTATTCAGTTAGTATATTTTTTTTTATTCGCGTATTTTTTTTGCATATTTTTTTAGAGTGTGCTATTATACATATAAAAAAATGTATTTCTAACACAATAATTTATACATAATGTTTTATTCCACTTATTTGCCTAAGCACTTTCGATGGACACAACCATCATCTTCAGAGGCAATAGTAGAACTAATTGTAAATCAATATGGCCGACAAATCGAAAGTAAAGGGTGAACAGAGGGGGGGTTTTTGTTTATTTATTGGCATATACAACAGTTATTAATTTTTACATACAAGAATACTTATTTTAATAATGGGGATGACGCAGGTATTTGAATGTTTATGAGGTTATTTTTATTTTTGATTGCTTTATTAATTTCTAGTATTTCTAGAGCATCCAATTTACGACCCTTCGCCTCTAGATGTAGGACCCTAACATTATTTTGGTCAAACGAGTGATCATGTTCAATACAGTGGTCCGCCATTTCAGAGTATTCGGATAGTCTTCTGAATGTTCTTAGATGTTATTTTATTATTATGCCTATATCTCTACCACATTGCATACAATCATTACATATACATAGCATCACAATCATTACATGTTATGTGATAGATGCCACTCTTATGCACCCAATCCTGCTTATCTTTACAGTTGAAGAGTAATTTATTTAAATTAGAATTTGTATAGAAAGTAGTTTTTATTGTGTTAGTCATGAACTTCCACTGTGTAAACGAAACAACGCTTAATTTATTAAATATATTTCTTCTTCTTCAAATATAGCAAATTTATTTTGTGATAACATAATTATAATTGATATAAATTAACTTTGTTAAAACCACTTATTTATTGAAAAAAAAATTCAACATGTTTCGAAGCCAATGGCTTCTTCGTCAGGATAACAAAAATAATATTTAAAAATCAAAGTATAGATCAAAATATTAAAAAGTATATGAAAAATGATAATATAAAGTACCTACTTAACATGAAAATAAATTGAAAAGATAACTATTTGCAAAAAGGACCTGATTATTTATAACATTCAATTTACTATTAACACCATTTGCTAACCATCTTTTGGCTATGGATTATTCTTTTGATATTAATAAGGGTGTACAAATTTTACATACATATTATACAGAATCACAATTTGATAAATTAGAAATTTTGGAAATAAGAAAGAGTGTAAATAGTAAATTGAATATTATAAATAATCAGGTCCTTTTTACAAATAGTTATCTTTTAAATTTATTTTCATGTTAAGTAGGTACTTTATATTATCATTTTCCATATACTTTTTAATATTTTGATCTATACTTCGATTTTCAAATATTATTTTTGTTATCCTGAGGAAGAAGCCATTGGCTTCGAAACATGTTGAATTTTTTTCAATAAATAAGTGGTTTTAACAAAGTTAATTTATATCAATTAAATATTTTTCTGTATATTGATATGAAAGCCCCCAAGAGCGGTAATAGTACTATATAAATAAGTATCTTTTGAAACGTTTGATATCCCATCTTCACAGATAAAATGCATAGATTACATCTTTAGGTTAGTTTTGAGCTGAATACGAAATGTGAGACGGCTCCTACTTTTCGTCACGCTCCACTTCTCAACTGTGCATTTATTCTTGTCTCACTTCTTCGTGACTAATCGCTGTGCGGCGAACTTTAACTCGAAGTTAATATATTACCACGAGATACCTTTAAACTCTCGTTTGGAGGTACTCAACTTACAGTTAAGGCTTGCCTCACCAATGTTTCCAAAATCGTTGAAAACATTAGTTTTCGAGAATGCTATTCAAGTGGTGTTTTATCTGCGTATTAATATTATTTTTTAACATAAATTACGATTGTCTAATAGAGACGGCACTACTTGTGTGGGAAAGCTTGTATGGATATGTTTATTGGGCATTCAAAGGACTTACGACTTGTCATGGCTGGCTTAAGTGATCACTTTATGCAATGCAACGTTGACCGATTCCACCAAAGAACCACGCAAATTTTGAAAATTGTTTATTATTCATGCAACTTATTTCACATATTTGGAATAACTACACTATAGCCATCGATGACAATAATAATTAAAATATTGTTAATATAATTTATTTTAATGAAGAGGAAAAACATAAGTGATTATATTGCAATACAAAAATGTATATCAGTACAATAATGTCCCGGCGGATATATTTTATATACCTCCCCCCGATATATTCTCTAAACAAATCTATACTATTTGACAAATCTGACGCAAATTTGGCATACATACTCTTTAGGACCATGCGGGTAGCATAAGTGAAATTCTTCTTCACCCTTTACTCTCCCCACCCTTCTCCTCACGATATATTTTCCATACAAATTTAACTATTAAACAGATCTGACCCAAATAAGACCCGGGAGAAAACAGTCTACATTTTCCTTTTTCTCCCTTTTTCCCCACCTCCTTCCCGGATATACTCTCTATATACTAGTGTATTGTCGTGAGATGGTAGATTTAGAAGGAATTACGCACTGTCGAAATCTCTCAAAATGACTAAGTTATGCTTATAAATTTTCGAAACACCGCGACGCGACATTTATCTATAAAAGGAGACTGGCCATCTTCTGCGAACGGTCATTGTTTTGACGTTTAACCAGTGCGACATTTACAGCCATAAAACCGTAGCGAGGGCAGTGTGGACAGCGCGTGCCTAATCTAGTGACGATATTCGCGCAAAGTACCTACCGATGAGCGAGAAGTATTTCCAGTGCGAAATTAAAGGAAACTTTCTCAAAAATGATCAAAGCGATAAAAACAGTGCAATTAGTGCGGATTAAGAAACAGTGTAATAATAAGTGTGTGAAATATTCTAGAAACATTTAGTGATAGTAAATTCAAGAATTTTTTGTGTAATAAATAAAATAAAAAAATTAGTATTTCATTTACCTCCCATAGTTACTAATTATTCTACTTAATTCAGACTTCGTTTCTGCTGGATATAGGCCTCTTCCATAGCCTTTCATCCTTCCCTATTGTTAGCTTCGTGTAGCCATTTCCTCCCTCCACAGCGGCTATATCGTCGGCCCATCTCTTTTGAGGTCTTCTAACGCCTCTTTTACTATCCTAAGGACTCCACTTCAGAACTCTGGAAATCCATCTTGTTGCATCCTGCCTTGCAATGTGCCCTGGCTAATGCCATTATAGCTTCGCTACATGATCCACGATATCCATTACTCTAGTTCTGTGTCTCGTTTTATCATTTCTTATCTCTTAGGCTAACACCAAGCATAGATCTCTCCATGGATCGTACATTTGAGCTTTTCTACACTATTCTTTGTTAGGATCATCATCTCCACTCTATACGTCATCACAAGCAGTATACACGATTCGAAGGCTTTTCTTTTGAAGCTAATTGTTATCTCTTTGTTTTCGAAAACATAGCTAGATCACACAACAATATCTACACCGTTCGACAAATCTAACATATACCACTATACTCAGATAACACAACGTCTACAATGACGGATTATTACTATAAAAATAATCAGTTTTTTAAGCTTGCGAAAATAGCAAAATAATTTACATTGTTTGATGGAAATATTGTATCACTTTATTAATTTTTTTTTTAAATTTGGTTTCACTGTAAATTAATAAATCTCCGCCCATACACCACCACATCCACCAACAAAATTTCCCGGTATTTTTCTAATTTATTGATCGTATCTCATAGTGCTTGTTTATTAAAATCTTGTATGTTTTATGGTTCACCAATAGGCGTTTAAACTAACCGTAAACATGTCGGGTGCGCACGGTGAAAAGAGTTAGTAACGTAGGTACTAATGTAACGAATATATTCCAAGTTACTCAATCTTAGTTCAGCCTTATATTAAATTTTTAAAAACGCCTTAAATGTCTCGATTATGTAATAATAATACCACCCTTCCAAGAATCCATTTTTTGGATAAAAAAAATATTCAAATTGTCACGGAATAGCGGCTATGGAAGGTAAATGAAATACTCAAAAATTAATCATTGATTTCTTTATTAACTTAAATCACACGAATTTAATCGGAGCTTTTAGTTTACACAAATTTCGTAATTCGCATTATTAGTCACTTCTAAATATTTCATAAATACGTTGGTAGGTACTTTTTAAATTCGCTTTACTCTTATCTATTGCTTTTTTATGGTCAAACGCGCGGATTCGCTAGTTTATATGGTCACGTCTCCCTTGTCAAAATAACGCGCAACACAATTGTCGCGCAGCACGATGCCGCCACGTATTTACAAGGACCCGATTCTCTGGAATATTCCGAAATCTAGTGCATTGTCCCAAACCTTTGTAGTAACTACCAATTTACTGTATAAGGTGTAAACTGCTGTAAAATTTTAAATATATATATATATGTTAAATCGAAGGCTTTCACGCGTACAATATGTGTTAGTTCTAACTACATTGGGGGTAACCCGCGTCAAATTCTGGTCGTCAGGACCAGTCGTCTGCCGACGTTTCGAACAGATCTCACTGTTCATCTTCAGGGCGCCTTGTCGATGAGCTGCTTCTCCAAAAAGCGTACAACCGTTTGGGTCCGGAGCTCACCGTCAAGTGAAAGTTTGAAAAATTCTGCGTCAGGTGTTTGTGGAGGAGTGGGTTTCTCCAGCGACGCCGTTAATGTGTTTTGCTCGGCTTCTAGTAATCCGTATATTTACTTTATTATCGTCATTATACAATATTGAGAAGGTTGGATTTTCTAATTGCTTCGGTGTTTTCATCGTGATTTCTGGTTTATTATTATTAATATTATTTGTATTAGAAATTTGATTATTAGGTATTATTAAGAATGTTACTCCATGCGGTCGGAAGTCGAATGCTATCGTCTCTGTTGTTCATAGCATATAAAATTTGTCTCATTTGTCATCGCGAGCATGTTTAATTATTTCAGTTTGGATTATATTCCTCAAAATTTCTGTTAACGTATTTTATCATTCTTCACGAAGTTTTGTCGTCTGAAATCTGTTTCTGTTTGTTCTGTAGTATTTCCTCACTGAATTTTTCCTTTGCAGTCTCTGATAATTTTCGTGTACTCGTCTCATATATCTTAGTTGAGTGTAAAAATCACCGACACCATTGCCTCAAAGTGGCTGTATTTATTTAACACATAGTGAATACAATATTTCTTTCATAAGCCATTTAACGCTGAACGCGCCGCTTTAGAAAACGGGGTCCAAAAATCACTTTGGAAAAAAATAGGGATTTTTTAGTACCGAGATAAGTTACAAAATTTATGCAGCGTCTTGTCATAAACCTTTTCTGTTTAACGGTTCAAGTTGTTCGATTAAACGTTGGGATTTTATTTTCGTGGAAAAATTCCGGACAAAAATTATAGGCTGTATTTCGCCCGGAAGCCCCAATAAAGCTTCGCGAGTACTTCGAAAGATTTTTTATTAAAGATTGCGCAAAAATGAAAACAGTACACAAAACAACCCTTGAAACTGCGGCGTACGTAAGAATTATTAAGAAACTAGGTATTACCCATCAAAAATTTCGGACTTCTTTATTTCATTTATTTAATTATATTAATATTTTAGAAATAAACTTCCAAAGACTGCCACACCTTGCCCTTTACGGGAAACCACAGGGAATAATGTTGCCTTGAAAATCCCTCAAAAAATAGAAAGACAGCTGGGAATCTGCATCAAACAGGCCCTAGTCGCCTTCAGCCAATGTAAGAAGAAGAAGAGTATTTTTTTCTTTTATTTTATTCGGTTATCCAACAGATAGATATAATTATAGACAAGTCAATATGATATGAGTGACAGATCAAACAATTTTACAGTTTCATTTAAGTGATTGTTCCTGATTTTAAATTATCATAAACATCTTTTTTTTTCTTCTCTTTTAATACTGATACTTGTTTTCTCCTCTATTTCATATGATTTTCTTATTTCTCTTTTATTTTATATAATATATTAATGCATGTACCTACTTTTATATGGAATGTGTGGGATTGCACGAACCTCCCCACATTCTGGAAAAAAGTTATATTTATTTATTTATTTATAAAAGGGTTCGTAATGTATATAATTCACATGGTCAAAGAGCGGGACGAGTTTCTAGTATCTGCCTCACCATATGACGATACTCTTCAAATTTAGTGCTAAAAATATCTATTGAATTCAAAAGGCTATTATAATCTGAGCATGTGCGTGGGATGGGAGAGGATTTCCTATTATTGGTATGAGAAGTTGGAAAGGAAAAGAGGTACTTCTGTCTGGTAGGTCGGAGTGGGACGTAGAAATATAGCAAGCTGGTAATTTCAGCAGAATCAATAAGGTTTTAAACACATCGAAACAGAGTATTTGCTAATTTAATAAAATATAAAAAAAAGTCCCCAGGCAGAAAAAAAATAAGAAAAACACCCAAACTAACAAAAATGGGTAGTAAACACTTAAATTAATTGTTTTAAAATTATTTTGTGGAATTTTTATCAAAATTCGTGTTTTTATTTTCATAGAAAACGGCGAAAATTTTTTTTGTGCTTGTAACTGGCAACCGTCTAACATTTTACCCGTTTGACGGTTGAAACCATTTAACATTGACGTGTTTTTACTTTTTTTAGCTTAAACTTTTACTTTAAAAATATTTATTTTACATTTTTAAACATTTATTACGCTCTACATGTTTAAAGAACTGCAAATGCAGTGATTTTATGCTTCATGTCATTTTCTTTAATCTCACCTGAGCTGGTCTACAATACTTTACAGGTTTATTGCTGCCTAAATTATCCGTCAAAATCTCTTTTTATCTTCTGCATAACGTGAACAATCTCTAAAGTAACTTATTTCAAACACTATAAATTCATTCACGTAACTACAAGACAGATAAAATGATAAAAATAAATTTTGGTCCAAATTTTCTGCAAACTTCGTAATTGTATTCTAATTTCGACCCTGTGAATTCGCAACACCACGGAAAATTCTCGCTCATATCAAATTCAAAAACAAACAGTCGTACAGCCGGCTCCATGGGCGACAGTAAAACTCTGTCGTTATAAACGTGTTTCCGTCGTATACCAATGTTAATTTTTAGTGTCGAAAACTTTAGTCTGCACAGAAAAGTATGCAAATAAGTCCGTCAGTATCGGACATACCCGGAGCGGGCGTTTTAATGATGTCAGAAAAACGTCCCTTCAGACTTCCAAAGTTGCCATGTCGTAAACAAATTATAATTTCACCATTATGTAAAATACATATTCATGTAGGTACCTATAAATATTGTTCACGTGTAACACTTTATTATATTCACAATATTTTTGAATATGTATGTTCAAATTTTTATTACACAATTACTGGATATCGTCCCCCAAAAAATCACCAATAATTGAGATAAATTATAGATGTATCACAGAGACGATGCTATTTTTGTAGGGTATTCTGGTCTAAACAGGGAGACAACTAAATCCAAAATAATTTTAAATACATTCCTTAGGCAAATGAATAAAACTAGCAAAACGGGCGATCAATAGACAACTGAATAAAGTGTTTCACAGACTGCCGAATATTCTAGACGATTAATATAAAGTGTTCCACAGACGATTGACTGGCGCAAAATTAGTGTGAATTACGCAACAATGTTCCAGTTAAGTTTGTGTCCAATGACTATCAATGTGGTCAAGTTAAATTGTTTTTTATGATTTAGTGTTTCATTTCATCTCGTACTGCCGCGACTCGATTAGAAACACCTGCAAACGTAGATACTCGTCATTAATGCAAGTTCTTTGTTCTCCTCCCAGTCTAGTTACCGAATAAATTTTAAAGGGTAGCTGTATATAATTTTGTTGAGACTTTATACCTACCATACCATCCCTACGTTATTTAAAAATGAATATTACCTAATTTAGAAAACACTGCTATATAAAATAAAATTGTTTGAACACGCCTCGAAAAGAGCCTTGAATTTCAACAAGTTCCCTATCACTAGCGGGATGAGGGTTATTTTTGTTAAATGAAGGGGGTTGTGAAGGAGTGAATTATGGTTAATTGGTGGCTTATAAAATTCACTTTCTAGCGATTAAACATATCAATATATGAACAAACGGTAAGTTATTATTCCGAGTTTCAAAGAACTTCCAACCAGATTCAAAAGACGCCACTTTTCATGATTTCTGCTTGTACTTTTTGCCGTTTTAAATGTCATAAACGAATGGTTTAAAATTATCAGGTAGAAGATATGTTAAAGAAGTAATCCACCCTTGACCTCCCAACTGACAAATATTCGCTTATTTTTGGTTTCTATGTGACGCGATATTAGTGATGTTGTATTTATCTTTTTATTTTTGTTTTGAATTAACGTTTTTATTTTTTATTATCGCATACATATTGAACGTATATTTATATATTTGTTATTGTATTTACTTGTTTATTTTTAGTATTGTATACTTACATCATTTTTATTTTGTATTGAAACTAATTGCGTGTAAACCTAAAATAAGAAAACTCTCATATTGAGTAATACAATAACTGCCTCAGAAAAGGGACACTTTACCAAATGGGAAGCTTAAAGTTAAATGTATACAATTTATATTATTAATTTTACTATGTACAATTTTAAACCCCAGGAAGATCACCAAAACGATAGAGGGACAGCTGATCATCCATATCCCAGGAGCAGGAGCCGAAGAACAACATCACGTAGTGATAGTCCTAAAACAAGCAGAAGAAGAAGATGACAATGTTAGGTTAGATTAGGTTTAGGTTAGAGGAAGAAGCAAGCAAGCAGAAGAAAGCAAAAGAAGAAGACAATGTTAGGTGGAAAAATATATTAAAATTTTAAAACTTATTGGCTCAATACTTCGAAAGTAGGTGCTGCATTACTAGCGGAACCTTTTGTCTCGACCGCGCTATATATATCACGTTTTCTCGTACTTATTGGCGAAATATTTTGGATATGCATATTTTATGCTGCAACTTTTGCCTGTCGACGTGCCTTTGCGCTTCTTTTGTATTTATTTTTTTTATTTGTATGCTATCGCTCGACACTTGTTTCATCCTGATCAGACTTCGATCGGTTCCCAACCCGCGGTGCTCTTAAATTGACTGTGCACGCTAATTCGCGCCTTCATTGCGAGCTCGCTAACGAAGGAGGAAATCGGGTCTCCACGGATTTTTATTTATTAATTTATTTAACGCCCTTATGGGCTTTTACAAATATACAGAATATTTTTTTTTAAATAACATAAGACAGTTAAAATAATGATACAGTTAAAAGTTACAGTAATAATAGTTAAAAGGTAATAATAATAATAATAATACAGAAAAACATAAGACAGATAAAATAATAATACAGTTAAAGGTACAAATAATAATAGTTAAAGGTAAAATAGAAAAATTTATAGTCCATTTCCATTTCGTTGAGATGTAAACAATTGTATCAGCTTTGTCCTATACACAGTTATGCTATCAGCAAAAATGTCAGCCGCCTCTGCATGTTCATTCCCTAATGAGTGTAATCTGGGAATTACAGAGTTTGCTAATGCATTAGTTCTGACATTTCCACTATAATAGAATAATGCACTGTGTCTTGATGACCTCGATGGAGCATATAAGTCGATCAGACTAATAATCTGGGGGCAATCAATCAAACTATTCACGGATTTTCTTTGTTATTCTAGGTAAATATCTTCACTTGCTCCCGGAGCTACCCTTCGATGACAAGTAAACATCCACACAACAACAAAATACTGTTTTGTTTTATGAACCTACAATGTTTCCCTAAATATATTTATCATATTGAGCAAACCCCTTTCGTCATAAGACAAGAATCCATCATCGGCATGCATTAAACACGCATCAGCTGTTTTAATTTTCATACATTTCCACACCTGATCGACTTTGATACAACTTCCAAGTCTTGCGCAATATCATGCATGAATACAATTTTCTTCCCTCCTGCGTTCAAAAACTTTTTGGCATCTCCTGCCCAGCTTTTGATCGATGTGCTTTGAAGCCGTTTATTACCAAAGTAACGGAAATTACTTAACCAAAACACGTTATTCATTTGTTAATAGTCTCCCAGTAATAAAGAAAAATAACTAAATCATTCAACTAATCATTGTGACATTTTTTCCTTCGTGAAGGAAAAAATTGATTTATTAATTTATTATACAGGAAAACCTCGTTTGACGCGAATTAGATTTACGCGAAAATCAATTAACGCGTTCAAGCGAAATGTTACTTTAACAAAAATATACCTTAGCGACTGATTTCATTCAGTATATGTTTGTACGATTATTTATTAATTAATAAGATATACCCTGAATTATGCAAAATATAAAATACAAAGTTTTCATGTAGCAAAGCTATCCAATTACATAAGAAAAAACTAATAAAATAAAATAATATCAACAATATAAATATAATAAAACAAGTTATAAGTAGATATATTAGAACGTATAATATTCTTCATTCGCAAAGCAATACAGACACATTTTTAGACTGCGAATCGAAATTAAAAAAGAACATTTTATTGCAATTGACATGATCATTGATGAAACAGATATAAAAACTTCCTTCTATTATTATTGCAATATGTATACGATTCGCTTCGTCCGAAATGGTCGCATGATCACGCGTGCAGACAAAACAGGTGTGGTGGAGCCAGACCTGCCAGGACTCTAGCCCCTCGAGCGTGTCAAACGGACCAATCACGCTCGAGGGATACCGCCCAACGAGAAGCCCGAGGCGCCGACAAAGCACCAAACTCATTCTCTCACCGCCCTGCGTCCGCAATACCACGCTCAAACTCGCGCTCCGTATATTATTGTATACGCATTCACCAATATGTAAAGTTTTGTGACTTCAATAAACCATCGAGTTAATTGTGAGTACTTCTTTCTATTCATCCTGTATCACATCCCGCTTTACATATACCTTCACGCACATTCATTGCATTTGCAGTGTGATTGTGCATTTTAGCAGAGATGCACAATTACACTAATTCCTTCGCGAATACACGCACATTACATCAAATCATATCTGCCACACTGGTGACACCGATCTGATGCATTATAACACAAACAACCGTCTGCCACACAAGTACTAACTGCATGTAGACTAAAATATCTATGACTTAAAGAAATATATGATAAACATGCACAAAATTTATGGGCATGTCATGCCTGTATATGTGATAAACTAAATGAAGTAAAACAATAAGATACAATAAGTAATAAGTAGAAAGTAGTAAAAAGTAAAAGAAAGTATTATATTTAATAAGTAGATGCATAATAAGAATAAAATGATAAAAAATTAAAGAATAACAACAAGATAAATACAACGGTCAAACTATAAAAGATAAGTACATTTATCTTTTGTATGTGTATAGTGTAAAAACTTTATTGATTACCTTTTTACTATGATAATGGATGATCTAATCTAAAATATTCATTAAACATTCACATACTATGTGCGTCAATGACATTTCTCTACCGAAGATTTCCAAGATATTACATATCAATAGAACCTAACCTAACCTAACCTAACCTAACCTAACCTAACCTAACCTAACCTAACCTAACCTAACCTAACCTAACCCAAGAAACCACCCGACTTCAGATGAGCAGGAGTAAAGCCAAACTCTAACTCGGACTTCCAATGCAGACTCGATCATTGAAATATTCCTGTTCGAAAAATTGATAAATTTAAATACCTGGATTTCATGATTACCTCCAAAGATAAAATTGAAATGGATACACATATATGGTTTGATTTTTTGATCACGACAATTCAAGAGTGTGATTCGTGAGCGACATCTGTTCGAGAAAGGGACAAAGTAAATATATACGCTTCACGCTAAACAGTAATGCAATAGCGTACTAGACGTCAATTGACGCATGTTATCAGTTATGTACACCGCGCGTGGTGTGTTGTTTAAAAATTAATTTATTCTCTTCTCTAATGGCGGCCATTAGAGACGAGAATAATGGCTATAACATCTCCTTCTCCATTCCACCCGGTCTCCGGCGATCCTCTCCAGCTCTGTGCAGGAGGCACAATTCATATCTTGGCACACTTGCTCTAGATATTCATGGCGAGGGCGCCCTCTGGCAGTCTTTCCCTCAGCATTCTTTTTTTTTTTTTTTTAAATAGAGATGCGAACACGGAATACGTGTCACATCAATATTCTTACTATTTTCAAACTAAGCTAAACGCTTGTGCTATGAAAATAGGACTAACTTGCTAGTCTGGGCTGAGATTCGAACCCGCGACCTTTGGATGACGAGGCGAGTATCCTAACCACAAGACCAACAAGCTACTCATTCCCTCCAGAATATTTTTTAATTTTAGAGGCGAACAGAGCGAAACACATCACTAATTTTATTTTATTAATTTTAATCACCTATTTTGGAATTGGTGAACGTTGCATTGTGCAGAGTGATCACTTAAGCCAGCTCATACAGGTTATAAGCCCTGGGCCATCGTATAAGAGACTTCCATACACGCTTCTCATATAAATAGCTTCGTCTCTATGAGACTTCTATAAGTTATCTTAATCCTGAACATATTTTAGCGAGCAGGATTCATTATAAATTATTCTGTTGTTTATTGTATTTGATTCACTTGAGGCGATCGTCTAGCAGAATGAGCAAATTTCACCATTTTTTCTCATATCTTCTCTTTCGTTTTTTATCACATTTTTGTAGGAACATATCTAATTTAAAAAATTTATTCATCAGGTTACATATATTTTAAATACGAATATCTTATTAAAATGTCATAAACTAAATTAAATAATTGATTAATAAATTACCAAACCTTCGATGTTTTAAAAATGAAGAAAATTGCTCCACTTTGTGGGCCTTTTATGACTGAACGGCGTGTGAGATGTCTTTTTTATTCAATAATATTACAAAGTTAACGATTATCTTAAATTTGTTACAATTATAGAAAAATCTGTTAATACGTTTACATGCAATTTATGTTTTAAAAAATACTGTTTTTAAATTATTTTTATTTTTTGTGTGTTTTTTTAGAAAATATGAGAAAAAATGGTGAAATTTGCTCATTCTGCTAGACGATCGCTAACAGGCTGAATCAACGGCGTTTGACGATATTTTCTTGTGTAGTAATGATATTTTATTTTCAAAGTATTGAAATACTTTAACTGTTCTCGAAAATTAACTTGAAATTGTGATCAGAATATCAAATATCCCATCCTGCATGCGAAAGCCTACTGCTGAAGCTTTCCAAGTAATTAAAATTTGAATAAACCAATCAGTGCGTTAACGTATATCGAATATCGGCCGAAAAACGTACCTACTTTGAATATTACAGCTTACACGCGGAATTACGTTTTCATAGACGGTATTATACTACGCACAACGTTAAACATAAATAAATATTCTTATTTAAGTTAGCAAATACACGTAAACAATTTAGCGTCGATTATTAATTATGGTCTAATTGGATGGGGTGGAACATCCAAAATGCTACTTGATCCACTCTATTGGAAAAGGCACAAAAACCCTTAAAAAATACTTTCTAGATATTCATCCAAATATCTCAGACTCTACATATTTACAATTTTAAAACACTTTAACTTTAACACTCTGTGGACAAAATCCAGTAATCGTGTTCTCGGGACATACATATAAAAATTTTGTTAAAAATATCTACTGCTATATTAATTTTCATTCGTATTCTAGTGTGTATGTTTAAGAAATTCAGAAGAATATCATAATATATACATATATTAAAGATAATATTGCTTAATATTGAACTTTGTAAACACAGATGTTTCTAGCATAGTCCCTTCAAATAAATGAAAGGTTTCAGATTTAGAACATATTTATACAATTTTTAAGAATTTGTTAATGTATGGATATTTTACGGTGGGATCGGTTAACGTTACATTGTGTAAAGGGATTACTTAAGCCAGCTGATACAAGTCATAAGCTCTGGGCCACACTATAAAGACTTTCATATACGTTTTCCATATAAAACTCTTCGTCTCTGTGAGACTTCCATTATTTATCTTAGCTTTAACATGAATTCTGACACACATATACCAAGACAACTTTCAACTACAACAAAAAATTTCAGTATCTAACTGTAGACAACAAAATTGTACTTTCCTAGCACTTAAAATCTATAACACTCTTATAAAAAAAATTCGTATATTCTAACAATCCTTGAAACTTAATTTAAATCACAAGTGGCGATCTGACTTCTAAATTAAACTAGGTATCTCTGACCTTAATATTTTTATCATTTTATTTGATTTGCCTTGTTTGTTACATAATTAATACATTAAATATTTAATCTTTAGTTTTGTTTTATGTACCTAATGTTTAATTATTACGTTATCTTCATTTTTTAATTTATTTTATTTTAAGGTTATGCACTTTTCTTTTAGTCCCATAATAAATAATTCTTACAAAGCCCCGTGGATGTATAAATAAATTTATTTTTTCAATGTGAAAATTATTTTCATTAAAACGTCTGCGATCGAGATCAAAGTACAATTTATTAATTAATCCTTATCAAATTGGACCGAAATCGCTTATTTGTATTAAAAGTTTTAATTTCCCAACAAATCCTCATTTTATTAGGTACCGTGTTAAAAATTACACAGAGGACAAATAAATCGGTTAAAATACTTGTCAACTAAAACAATGCAGCGTATAGAAGTTGGAGGGAAACAGCCTGTCGAGCTTCGGCAAATATTGAATCGGAACTTCAAGTCCGCCCTTGTTACGGCGCGCCGGCCGACCGCGGCGGAAATTTGAATTTCCCGGCTCGCGGGGGTTGGGGGGGGCGGCAACCCTTCAGCCGTCCCCGGGGTGTAAGAGGGTAGGCTTTAATTAAAAAAACTTGTCAGACTAGCGCTATCTGTCGGCCACAAAGTGAACTATGTACTAAGTACCGAGGGGGCGGATTTACGTTTATTATATCCGGGAAGGCTTTCGCGGCACTTTCGGGGGATCTTTTCGTTTATCGAACACATTAATAACTGAACGCCTCCGGAATTAATTTGAAATAAATACACAGGTGGGGTGTTCTACACAACATTTTAATGTAACTCGGTGATTTTTTGAGCACTTCTTAAGGATTTATTTTTATCAATTTAACTCTGCTTTTAAAATCGCTTTTACTAAGGCCACTAATTTACTTTTTTCCTTTTAATTTATTTATTATTCTTGGATAATTTTACTTTTTTTCATATATTTTATTCATCGTAGTGAAACAAATATATATCTAACTCGATATCAACACCAAATCGATTTTAGCCAATTATGTGCCTACACACGCATTTTTATGGTTTTCCACACCCTTATTGCAAACTCCTTACCCTTTCCCCACCTAGGCCTACAACCCTTTAATTTCTTTAACTTTTATTTTGTATTATACCGTGTTGTGGATCTTTATTATTACGAGAAGTCTACATATCATATAAAAAACTTATTTTTACACGTTTTGAACTGTAATCATTTAATTTTAATTCCTGCACCTAAAGGCCGTGTAATAATTCTTAACATAAAGAAAATTTGCTATATTCGGTCTGTACGTTGTATGATGGATGAAATCACCACCACCGAACGTGGGTCGGAGAAAAGGAAGAAAGAGCGCATGATCTACACTCGAAATATCTCCACTACAACCACTAGCTACTTACACAGAGGAAATTGTACTTACGGCGTCCGTCCTGGATATTAGGTTGCAGAGCTCCGCGTGTTATAAAGAGATTGAATTCGGAAACAGAGCGCGATATGTCTCCGAAAGGCTTTAACTTAAACTACGGCTACGTCGAATTCGGAAACAAAGCCACACGTCCATTTCAGAATGGCTTAAACTTTCAATATCGGATACGTCATTTTTTTAGAAACCATACGAAAAACGTCAATCTTCCAACAGATAAAAGACAACGAAACTCCCGGTTCTAATTGTCAACCGGTTCGGATTTCGTAAGTTCAAATCCTAGCCAGCAATTGGATCAGAATACCTCGAACGCCAATTTCGACCAATGACACTTCATTTTTTCGATCGGTGGTCAGCGATCATTCTTTGTAATGCACGCACACTACACTTGGGCGATGATTTTTTTTCTCGTATTGACTTGCAGCATTTCAGACTGAACATAGTGGACAGTCCGATATGTGAGTGTGGTTCGGTGGAGGAGACTCTTGATTACATGTTTTTTGCCTGCACATAGCGGAACTCAAATACCCATTACAATGAGCTGATCGGCTAAATTTCAACTCCCAAACAATATTTGCCATCTTCTTGCTGTGAACTCACCTAATCTGATAGCGATAATATCAAAACTGTTGTTAGTAAATGACCCTTTCTTAGCAACTTATCATATATAACTTGTAAAATTGCACAATTCGCTCTTTAAGGGTGGATTGCCTAATTGTAAGAAGAAGAAAAAGAAGACGACATGCAGCATAAGTCATTCTTTTATTTTCTTTATTGTTTCTTATTTTTCAATCATAAAAAGTATATTCTGTAGCATGTACTTTTTCTAATATTCATAAAATATTTCAACTTCATCCTATTATGTCACAATAGAATAATGATTTACGGTTTATATTACGGTCGTTTGACATATTTAACTATTGAAATAAAACGGATATTTTATATATAACATATAGATGTATACAGGTACGATTCTCTACGTTTGGCTGAAGTCGTGTCGCAGCGTCTTCAGGAGTGTGCCCTCTCGCCGCGGTGGTCAAGGACGTACTTATGATTTCTTAGTAGACTGTAGATTGTATGCACCAAGTGTGTTGCTTCCTTCTATGCTCAGAGTCGTTATAGTTCTATGGACTGTTATGCGTCGAATTTTAACTTGAATTTTATATAAATCAATACATAGTATAAAATGAAGTCCCCGGCGAGCGTCTGTCCCTCTGTCTGTCTATCTGTATGACCTGTGTATTAAAAACTGCTCTAGCACATATAGAAGCCAATCATTAAGGATATTAGTGAATCAAAGTGGGAAAAATTTGTCGATAAAGCGCTCTCAAGGAAATGCTATCTAATCCGTTAGAGATACAAAAAAATTGAGCAAGAAAAAATTTTTTTTAATTAAATTACCTACAAAAAAGTCATTAGTAGCGTATATCTATATTTTTAAAATAATTTACACCAACCATTTTTGTCCATAAAATTTCATCAAATGTACAACTTAATGGTTAACTTTCCAGCGATTTTGACAACTCAGTATTATTCACTATCAAATTAAACATCTTATTAACCTTAATCATTTACCGCAGATCAAATTTGATATGACGAGTTTGAAAAAATAAGACGTTGACAAAACTGTACCGGGAAAATCCTAGCAGGGTCGCTAGTTAAAAAATAAACAAACAAAATTAACCGTAGGTTACATGTTGCTGAAATCTCGAAGAGCAATTAATTAATCCCCATAGCAAAGTAGCCGAGGGCGAGCAAAACAGCAGAGCGCCCAGCAAAGTTGGCGACGGGTGTACTCCACCCCCGTAGCATCGTTAGGGAGGTTTTTTCAACGAAATCGTTAGGTTGTCTTCACCCTGCTACAGTACATCAGCAGACAGACATTTGGACGCCCGGAGCTTCACACAAATACGAACTAGGAGCGAACATTTCTCTTTGCAGTGGTAAGTGCGCTGACATGCCAAGGATATTTAAAAACCATAAAATGTATTATTTCAAAACAGTGGTTGCCAAATTTTTAAGCGTCACAATTTATGATATATGAGTACTGAATATTACGACTATTTACGCTCTTTATAATATCTTAAATTATCCTCTTAAGGGGGGGGTAAGGTTTTTAACTTTTTTTTTGCATTTTATTTGTATGAGATGTGGGATCTCACCTTTTCAAAGTCGGTGTCCATCATGACTTCAAAACTACTGCACCGATCCTTTTGAAATTTTGAATACTATTTCTGTACATAATTTACAAGGTAACTCTGTTGAGTTTTTTTCAAATTTGTTTTTAATTTTTATTTTTTAATAACAAATTAGTCGATATTTTTCGCAAAAAATCGCGTTTTTCCCTTCAAAGTGTTCCAAAAAATTGAAAAATTGAAATTTCAAAAAACCCTCCCAGCGTTACCTGGAAAAACCTATTATCTAACGAATGAACTTTGATTTTTTGATTTCAAATGATATAGCATCAAGTTATGATGGACACCGCAATTCTACTTTTTTCCGAGACACGTCCGAATAATTGCTGCCATTGCCGTATTTTTTAATATTTTGTCTTGAAAATTTTACACAATATTCTTCAAATGTCATACTTTAATGTACTATTGGTTTTAATAAAGAGATTTTAACTGTGTCGTCACAAAAAATTCACAAAAACATGCCTTTTTTTGTACGAATTAACCTTACCCCCCCCCTTAATTAACTTTAAATTACGACTTATAAATTATAAAATAGGTACTGGCTGTACCCACACAGCTTCACACGTGTAGATTTAAAGTAACTTTCAGTCATATTTTATCAATTTGTGTATTTACCCTGACATATAGATATATGTTGTCGCGAACTTTTTTTACAGAACTTTTTGAGTTCTACAACTTCTCCGCAGAAAGTATTTAAATATCTCTTACCTTTAAGGCAGCGTTCATAAAAAACTTGTCGCTCGATCATTTTTTCCTCAACTTTAGTTAGTTTAAAATAGGTCACCACGAAAATCCCTTTTATTTTAACGGGATAATATATAGCCTATGTCCATTTTGAAAGTCCTTTCTAAGTATTGGTGAAAGAATTTTTGAAATCGATGTAGTTTCGGAGATTATCTCATATATCCAAAATTACAAACTTTACCACTTTATATATTAGCATAGATTATTTATAAAAAAATCTTATTTATTATAAAAATATTTATCAAAAGGCTTCCCAGATTGGGAAATAAATATTGTGATACATCGGATATTCTTTCTGATTCGCTGATCAGTTTGAAGAAATCTCAGTTTGAAAAAAAATATTTAGTCTATCTAGTAGTCTATCATATATATATATCTATGTTTTGTCTTTATCACTTGGAACGTGTTTTGAAATGTTGTTAATTGTAACTTAAAATTTTACTATGATTCTACCCAATATCTTTCACCATTTTTTCAATACGAATATCGGCTAATTCTTCCCAATAATGTGATTTATTAAACTGGATAAATACTCTTCATTCTCAAATAATTATTTTCTATAAATCTATAAATCGAAATTAAGAAATAACATTTTATTACAACAATTAAAACAACCTACATATATGATTGTATGATTGTGGAATTGAAAAATGAAAAAGAAAAATGACAAGTGAAAAAATTCAAAGAGAAATTCTTTCTTTCGAAATCAGCCTATGATAAAAATAAAATATTTGATATATTATGGTTTTTGACTGTTTAAAAGAAAAATTTTGCTACTCTAGAGTTGGATAGGATATTAAAAAAGTTTTAGAATATATTTTTTTTAAAAATGTTTCTCGGTTTACCGAAATGAAATGATTTATATGAAATTATTTTAATATAAATCTCCGAGTTCAGTTATATGAATATCAGTTTTGAACAAAAATTTAACACCAACTCTATAAAAATTATATATTCTTCTTCTACGTCTATCTACTGCCTGTCATAACGATGATCACTCCTCTTTATCACCTTTCATTAGGCCAGGTAGTTGGCGAATAAACCTCTAGCACTGTGCTGGAAAGTGATTTACAATATAAATAAAAAGTTAGAGGAAATATCAAAATGCCTTCAATTCAATAAACTAAAACTACATATTTCAAAAACTAAATAAAGGATAATTGTAAAAAAAAGAAACGCTCCCATATACACTACAATGATATTTTAAAAAACGTAGACAAAATATGTGGGGTATAAAAGAAAAGGCAGCAATACCCAAAAAAAAAATTTTAATGTTTGAATGCAAAATCATGTTTCCTATAAATTTATGGGCTATGTTGCCTATAAAATCTCGAATTCATTATTAATAATTAGTTATCATCGATGACTGCATTCAATTTTTTTAGATATTGCTGCCTTTTCTTTTATACCCCATATATAATATACCTATATTTAACTATAGATTAAAATCTTATATTTACACAAAATCCTGAAAAAAAAATTGCAAAAAAGTTTCCCACATTCCAGCATAGCTATATCTCGTACCTAATAAACTCAATTTTTGTCTGTCTACTCTCTATACAAATCTACACCGTTTGATAGATCTGACCCAAATCTTGAATACTTATTTTTTAGGACCTGGCAGAAAACACAGGCGAAATTCAAACCCATATCCCACTCCCTCCGCCGCTATATTTTGTAAACAAATCTTTAGGATCCTGCAAAGAATATAGGTGCCATCACCCCTACCCCTTTTCCCCGTTACATTCTCTATACAAATCTACACCGTTTGACAGAACTACCCGAAATTTTGCATACTTATTCTATAGGACCCTGCGGACATCACATTACCATCTCCCCTCTTTAATTCACACCCTCCCCACAATATATTTTGTAACAAAAAATAAAAATATATAAAACCTCCTAGAAAATTATATTATGACAGATATTAATTAAACGTCAAATTTTGAACACAAAACCTTGGCAAAAAAAAACAGCAACAAATGTATCGTGAAAATTTCGAAACACTAAAGTATTATAGTTATAATTATATAATCAATCATTTAGTTTGAGGCTCCTGTCCTTCTGGCGTCCGTGTGAATGCGACATCTTTGAGATAACATCACAACTACACATCGTTGCCTTTATTCAATGAAGCTTCGGAAAAGTTCAGAGATAACAACTATCAAAGTGTGTGTGTACATTTTCTGGCACCGTCTATATAGCGACCTTTACAACTAGTTTTGGAACAAATATACCTGCGTGGAGATCAACTTTACATTTATGTTAATATTAGGTCCTTACATATGAAATTGACGTTTAGTATGGGAGGAACATAAAGTCGATTTTTTTTTATTATAATATATTTATTTAATCAAAGTATGTACCATTGCTATCTATGCACTTTTGCCATCTCATAGGTAGTTCATCGATCCCTTTACTAAAAAAACCATTCGGAAGGGAATCAATAAAATCTTTGAAGGCGGTTTGGACTGCCCCATCGGAGTTGAATTTTTTCCTTTGCAAGAAGTTATCCAAATTTCGAAAAAAATAGTAATCTGTTGGGGCAAGGTCCGGAGAGTACGGTGGATGTCTTAGACATTCCAATTGAAGCTCCTCTAATTTGGTAGCCGTCTGTTGTGCAGTGTGTGGTCTAGCGTTGTCATGAAGCAGCAGTGGCCTAGAGCGATTAACCAGCCTCGGTTGTTTAGCAGCTAGCTTTTCCATCATGGTTTGCAGTTGCTGACAATAGACATCTACCGTAATCGTCTGGCTAGATTTAAGAAAGCTGTAGTGAACGACACCAGCACTAGTCCACCAAACGCTCACAAGTAACTCGCGTTTGTTGATTTGCTTCACTCAATTCGTGAGGTCCCCATCTTTCAAGCTTTTTCACCTTACCCATTTGCTTCAAGTGGATTAAAACAGTTTTATCACTAACACCGCAGCCTGCAGCTAACTCGGATGTGGTTTGCGATGGATCCGCTTCCACAATAGCCTTCAATTCTTCATTATCAACTTTGGTCTCCGGCCGTCCACGGGGATTGTTCTGCAGGTCGAAATTTCCAGAACGAAAACGTTGGAACCAAAAACGCACTGTGTTTTCTTTTTCGGCACCGTCGCCATACACATCATTAATCCTTCGAGCCGTTTCTGCAGCACTGGTGCCACGGTGGAACTCGTACTCGTAAATAACGCGATATTTCAAGTTTTTCATTTTGTAAACTGAGTCTCGCAAAGAAAAAAACAATTGAGGAAAAAACAAATGAATTATAATTTTCAAAACACAAATACATGAGTAAATAGCTGTAAAAATTTGGATTTGGAATTCCTAACCAAAGAGAAGATATTTGAGATCAAATTTGCCAGTACGGTAAAACGTCAATTTCATATGTAAGGACCTAATATTAATTGTGACCTCCGCGAGAATTTCCGCAATAAAAGTAATAAACTGGACTATTTTTACAGCGCCCTTCAGTGACAAGACACGTCGAGGGTGATTTATGCGCTGTAAGATCATCCCTCAACCCTTAACAGCCGTGTGAACTCGACTGGATCGTGTGTGCACCTGATAGCAGGAGGCAATTTGTTTCACTCCACAGGACCAGCTCGCAGAATTGATCGTGGTCCTTTGCCCTCCTGACATCAGTTTTTCCTGGAGGCATATTTTTGGCTGCATTGCAAATTCGGTTGTAGGTATTTCCTGATGCGGACAGCAGTAAGATAATTCTAAATTCGTCATAATTTGAAATTTTTAACAAGCTATAAAAACCGATAATGGGTGCGGCTTTTAATCACGCGCACCGTGTGGCGTGTCCTTTATGTATTTCGCGGTACCTTGTGGAATCCTTTTTATCTATGCATTGAATTGGGGAATCCTGTGAATGTTTTACTTTTTTTTCAGTTAGCTGCCTCGATATGCGCTGATAGTTTTAGTTTGCGTTAATTACTCGTATTTGGATGCGTTTAAATTTCTTTTCAACTTTTTTAAAATAACTTTTATTTCACGAGTTTTACTTGATTTTACGAGATGTCCATTTTTTAATTGCTACTTTGAATTTCGAACTAACGCGGTTCACCATAATTCATAATTATATAAAATAAAATAATTATTAAATAGAATCTGGATAGCCAGATTCTATCCTAGATCATAATACAACTTTATCATCAAATTATCAGCAAACCATTTTATTAAGATTAAATGTTACTAATTATATTAATTTGAATCAAATCATTTGTTATTTGTTTTAATTGTAAAGTTTAGATTTTTCAGAACGTAGTGAATATTTATCAAGTAATTGATCTAAATTTGTTTAAATTATTACAGAACCAATAAACATTTTATGTAGGTAACCAGCGCACTAACTATACAATGGATTCACCTATACATGAAATCAATATAACTCTGTTGACATATGTAATGCTCGTACTCTGCATACATATACCTAAATAAATAAATTACTTAACTTTAATTGTTTGCCTACATATGCACTTAATGTTTTACTTACCTTAATGATATTCTTTTATTTTTTTATTTGTACTTATTATTTATTTTATTTACATTGATGATTTATTTACTTTTTTATAATTTTCTTCTTATGTACGTACATATGCAGACAGCATTGCTATTTGAACAATTTGTATTTCATATTACGTAAAAGTCCAATCAGGGCGTAAATATTTAAAATCCAGACTCACTTGACAACAAGCATGTTTAAAACACTTAACGCAAATTTCCTTTCTATTACTCACATTGTAATGTCTGCAAAAAAAGTTTAAAGGGATACAGGCAGAAAGAAGCCACTCTGTTTTAAAAGAAGTGGAAGGAGAAGAATATGGCTGGGCTGGTACGGGCAGGCCATTTATTCTGAATTCTAAAAAATTACTGCCAACAGCGTGAATTATTCCCACCACGCGTTTTTCCATCACCGCCGACTATATTAAAAATGTTCATTATAAGCAGTATTTTAAAAACAGGCGGGAAGGTAATTTGTCTTTTTGGAGCCCTGATTTAAACCGCTACTCAATTTTTTTACAAGTCCTCTTAATCTACGTCATACGGGCTCCATGGAGCTGCTAGTATTCCTTACAAACTCGTGCATTGTAAATTTAAATATGTATTTACAGTAACTAATTTATTTTTAATACTGTCACGTGGGAGGATGAGTGAAAAAACTGAAAACTAATTAGCCATTTATTAATTAATGATTAATTAACTATTCAATGTCACCTAAAGTCAAACAAAGTCACTTTAAACGAATTAAACATAACGCTATTCTTTAAATTGCACTATTTCACAATATATCTTTCGTAAATTAACTATTTATAAACGCTGGGTAATACGTATTTAACATTCACTAGAACGTTATGTCCTCAATTCTCGCTCGTAGTATTTATCGCATTTATTTATCTCACCGATCAGTTTCTTGGCTCGATTATTCGCTTTATTTATCGCTTCGCAATTCACGCCTGGCCGCACTGGGTGTCGTTTCGCGGCTCGCGGCCGAGTTCGCAGCAACCTGTCAAACACGACAGCAACTCCGGTGGTGACCTAGATCCACGCTATTTATATCCAAAAACTGGATTAACTAACATCATAAATTTATCTAGCGTTTAGGAGAAGCTTCTAGTCGCTTCTAGGCTTTTCCAGGTGTTCCTCGGATTATGCAGCTAATTCAAGAGTGCATTAGTGTATTTCAGAAGCTGTGAGAGGTCCTAGATTTCCATGTCATTATCGTCATTGACATATTAAGGAGGATTCTGTAGGTAATCTCTTTTGCCATTTCGTTACAATACGTTATGACGCGTAAATCAATATATACCTATATATTGTAGATGGCTCATAGAAACCAAGCTATTTATATGGGAAATATAGGTGAAGAAGTCTTTTAGTGTTTATAGGACTTATGACCTATCCTATAGCCGGCTAAAGAGATCACGTTACACAATGTAACGTTCACCAATTTCACCCACATAACATATAGAAAATATACAAATTTTGTTAGCATGTACGACATAAAAATTAATGTGACTTCCTAGAATAAAGCATAAAAATTTTGGAGTCTTCCTTTCACGGGCTTCCTACCCGTTATTTAAAATCCTCATCTCATCCTGCAAGAGCACAGGTCCAAAATTGGTTGTCATATGCCTCCATCATGGTAATACTGCCCTTAGGATTGGAAACAATCTTCTTCTTCTTCATTAGCCTTCATTTCTCCACTGCAGAATATAGGCCTCTTCCATACCCTTCTATTCAATTGGAAGGGGATTAGCATTAAAACACCACGCTTGCCAGACGGGTTGGCGAGTTATAAAAACCATTTTAAAACTTCCAATCAGAACGCCCTCAAAAGAGATCTTCAAATGTTTTGACGTACCGAACATAAAACAAATATTATATGCCAGGAGCATTCTCTTACACCAATTTAAAGACACAAAACAAAACAATAGAACACCGGCATATAATACGAGAGGCAGTAAAATATACCAACTTACAACCCAACTTTTGGCCAAAGAAGCTATATTTATTTTGCTTCATATCATAGCATAGCATAGAATATCAAGCCTTCAAAAATATTGAAAAGATTGAAGAGTTCAAAAAAAAGATGAAAGTATGGCTAAAACAAGTCGATGCAGATAAATTAGAAGGAGTATTGAAAACTACGCAGCAATTTAAAAATAGAAAATAAATAAGTATAAACTAGTCCCCCTCAGCACAGGAACTCCTAGTGAGGAGGACTAAGAACAATAATATCAACAATATCATTATATATACATACTATTATATTAAACGTGTACAAATTGTATCTAAATAGAACCTAATAAAAATATATAAAAAATCAGCCGCCCTTAACATAGGGAACAGACGCTGTTTGTAGCCGCCCATTATGGGTCAGACGCTACTGCCTGTTGGTCTGCGAGAGGTATTTTATTTCCCTCCTGCCCTCCATATCTGGCGAGCTTTCCCCTATCCGCCTCTTAGCAGTTACAGGCTCCGACAAAGTTGGAAGCAATGAGGGCAAAAATATTGCGTCGTCTTTACACATTCCCACAATTGCCAAAAAGATAAAATCGCTTCATTTTCGCATATTACCAAAGTGCAGTGATAACGACGTACGACAATTTTTCTAATTTAAATAAAATAAAAACTAGCAGGAAACCTAGCTTACTGCTAGGCCCTGCGGGCGCTATTTGCTGTGCAGCAAACACAATTGTTTACCTACGCCTACGTCAGCCGCTTCGCGGCCAATTGTATCTGGCTAATTTCTATTTTCGCTATTGTGGCCGCTTCGCGGCCAATTGTATTTGCTGTGCAGCAAACACAATTGTTTACCTATGCCTACGTCAGCCGCTTCGCGGTATCTGGCAAATTTCCACTTTTAATTACGGGTAGTTTAGATATAATTAAGGCAAAGTATTTATTCAGTATTTCTAACCGATTAATAAGTCAGAGCGGAATAAACCACAGTTCGATAGGTAGGTACCTACTCTCTTCTCTTCTAGCAGTGTTGATTACTTTTATACATTATAAAAAACCAAAAATCTAATTAAAATTTCAACAAATAAAATATTCTCGACCGTAAAAAAAAATTCGATTCTGCCTGGATTCGAAACTGGAATCCTCTGATTCGTAGTCAGACGCGTTATCCGCTGCGCCACACGACCCAACAGGCACCATGGCAAAATTATTGTATACAAATAGAAATCATCATCTAAATGCAGAAACGTACGACATTGGTTGGGGTAATTAATATATTGATATTCGATATTGGTACGAAATAGGGATTAAGAAAAGAGTTACCCGGGAGAGTTTGCAGGAAAATAAAAATGAGAGAAATCTTTTGGATCCTGTAATTACAAATAAAAAAGATTTTTTTATTATTATTCATAATTTCGTCTCTGCAAGACATCTATAATATGCATTGATTGATTAATGATCTCCCTGTGACAAAAATCCAGTTCTGTTCTGAAAAATTTCGACATACTCAAAATATTATGAATGAAATACTGGTGAAAAAGGAGTTTAATAAAAATTTTAATAATATTTCTGGCGTATCCTAGTGTAATGCTAGTGATTTGAAAGAATTTCATTACACAGACAAAGTATACTGCTAACAAAAAACTCCACAATCAATATAGATGTCTTATTAGCGACATCTGTGGTCATTTAAGAGGAATGATAAAGCTTTGGTACCGGCCGGGCTGAGGATCGTTACAACTCATATGTGAAACGTGGCGTATAATTTAAATATATACAACTTCCAAAAATTAGTAGACATGGTATTCTATCATGGGTGGAAATGGCTAACGTTACATTGTGTAAAGTGATCACGTAAGCCGTACGGTAGGTCGTAAGCCCTATGTACACCCAAAAGACTTCTTTACCTACTTTCCCACAAAAATACAGTTTCGTCTCTGTGAAACATCTATAATATACATTGATTGATTATTATATAATTATATTAAAAACTTATTCTCTCATAAATTTATGTACTCAAACTTTACATGGCTTATGTGACAATAATTGTCTAAATGCCAAATTAACTCGTCGAGTGCTTACTTTTATAATTATTAAAAAAATTTAGCAAAAACAATGATTCTTACGTGATTATTCGCTACCTCTTTCACGCTCACTGATAACTACACAGTGAGAGTCAATTTCCGAGTGTTAATTCAATTAAATGGTGGCTCACAAACTTCAAGGAGATCAGGTCAACATTAAAGGCTGGTTTACATTGATACATTAGCTGGCGCCAGCATCACTGGATTCCAGCACTGTATCAATGTAAACATGTTTCAATCAATAAACGACGCGATCCAGTGCCAGTGCCAGTGCACCACCAGAATCCAGTGATGTTGGCGCCAGCTACTGTATCAATGTAAAACAGCTTTTAATAAAAATAAAACCAGGCGGCCACGGGGCAGTAAAAGCGAAGAAAATGCCGCGCAAATTAAAGAGTTTGAGAAGATCCGGGCTCAACTCGCAAGCGCTCTGCCGCTATGGCGATACCAAGATGAACATCGCGTCGAATTTTGAAACAAGTTTAGTGCGAGACTTATAACCAACTAGCCAACTAACTAACCATCACGCCTTTCCGCAGGGGTAGACAGAGAGGTTAGAACGCCGTATTCTTCTATCTTGGCATACCACTTTTGCTTTGGCTACATTCATACATCTTCTCATACAAGTTCTACGGTTGTTGAGGCTATTAACAGGGCCATCCTCATATACTTTATTTTTTTATTTTTTTATTTATTGGAATTAATGGACATAGTCCAAAAGTTATAGCAATTTAAAAGAAAATCAAGGACAAATGAAAAGCACTAACAAGATGGAGACAAGATCTAGACTATCTAATCAGAGATTCTTTGAATCTGGACAGACTTACACCAAAGAAGTCCAGATCCTGTCTTGAATTTATAAGACGACATAACCGTGCCATGGGGGCATGGAATCCATAATTGGTTCTATGATGGCTAAGGAACAACACTTCATTATTTCTGAGTCTACGGGAAGGGATATTGAATTTTATTTGGCCCAGTAACGAAGGCACATCAGAGTGGCCATTTAATATTTTGTATATGGTGATTAAGTCAGGGTTTTCTCTACGTTTTTGGAGGTTATAAATTTTTAACATTGACTCAATTTCACTGTACGAATAGTCTCCTCTATCCAAGCCCATCGTCCATGCGACTTTTCTTAAGAAACGATGTTGCACGGATTTGATGTGACTTATTTGGTTTGTATAGAAGGGAGACCAAATCACAGAGGCATATTCTAAGATAGGACGGACAGGTGAACAGTAAAGAGTTTTGATCGTGTAAATATTTATGAAATCAGAAGACATTCTGTTGACAAAGCCTAAGAGTTTTAAGGATTTATTTACCACATAATCTATTTGTTCGTATACGTGTCGTACACACAGAGCTCTCTAGTGAGACAGGCATAGTAAAATCAAACATTACCAATGTATATAAGTAAAGCAATGAAATAAATGAAAAATTTGATCGTTATCAGATCTTTCGCGGACGCCCTCTAGTCTTTATTCCTGTCTTAACCCAATAATTGGATTTCACGATAATGATCCGTTGAGACAATATTCGAGCGGATAACCATTTTCAACAACATTTTGTTTTCCGACGAACCCATTTTCATTTGAACGGGCATGTTAAAAAGCATAATTACAATATTTGAAGCAGGGAGAACCCCAAAATCAAACATCAAAGACCTCTCAATTCTTGACTATTTCATCAAAGGGCATTATCGATCTTTAGTTCTCACGTTCCTACCTACCTACCTACCTAGGTACCAGATTCAAGGAATGCCAGCTTGATGGACATTAAACATTAAACGACATTTATTTTTTCCTCATGTTTGTTCTTTCAGTGAAATAAGTAATCATTATCACCTGTAGTTTTTTTACTCCCTTTCTAACTCGTAGCGTCTGGTTGGTTGCTTGTCTGACGAAAAAACTTTGGATAGATTTTTAACCCTTTTCACGTGATCCAATCGAGCTGAAACTTTGCAAGCAGACAGTCGATTAAAAAGAACTATCAAATTTTCGTTAAAAAAAATTAATAATTATAGTATAATTTTGGATTTTTAGAAATTTTTAATGTTTTTTTTCGCGACGCATCTGGTAGACATTAATCCTGAGTATAGTATAATTTTGAATTTTTGGAATTTTTTTATTACTCCCTTTCGTAGCGTCGCCCGACCGAAGCCCAACGCGTGGGTTAAGCGCCAAACCAGTTTCCACTAGTAAATGAGAAAGGGAGCATAATAAAAACTTGGTTTTTATGGGTTACTTTTTTTAATTTTTTATTTTCAAAACCGTACGAACATGCGGCCCATCCTGTATTATTATTATCGTGTTGACTGAGTGCCTTCAGACCTCGATTATTTTTAGACTCGACATGTATGTGTCCTTTACATGGCGTGTGTTTTCTTTGACATGTTGCGCGGGTTTCTTTGACAAGACCCGGAATATTTAAGGGCAGCGCTTTTAGCCGGATGACCGCGCGGCTGGCCTTTTGAGCGGCGAATGTTCAGTTTTTGATTCAACAGACGGGCAAGGACCCCGCCCCCCGCGTCTTCCCGTTCCCCCTCCCGATCCGCACAAAACATTTTTTCTTTCAATTTAGAATGTGGCCCTCGCGATATTTCGCTGACCGCCCCGTTTCCCTTGGACCCACCCTGGACCTTTGTCCCGCTTGTTGACCCTCTTCACGAAAGCCTTGTCGCAGCCTTGGAAATCGGTCGATTCTTTGCCATTGCTATTTATTTCTCCCTTCCGTTTGCGAGTACCAACCCCCCTGCCACTTGCCGTATTTTATTTTAAAAAATCCAATTCGTACATTATCCAACATTCATTTGAAATAAAATTACAGAAGGTCATACAGAAATATGTAATTTTATATAGCTTCTTTTTTTATTATTACAGGCATCTCGTAAAACTGTAATAATACGCAAGGATACATTACAGTTTATTACTTTACTTAAGGATGGACAATTTTTTTAGGGCAATAACATAGATAGAATCTTTGTTATCATATAAAAGTAATAAACAGGACATTATTTACAATAATGAATAAAATAAAATAAAATAAGCATTAATCGACAGGCCGCGGCCAAAAAATCGTTCTTAGTATCCTAGGTGGCGCTAATTTTTTACGAATATTTATATGTACACATAATATCTATTTTTATGCGTATAAAGTATACTTTATTATCTAGAATTTTTACTAAGGTAATCAAAAAATATTCAATACTAACAAAGTTATGATGTTTTAAATTTGCAAGAAATTTTTACGTTTTCGTTGGCTTTAAAACGCTTTTTATTTATATAAAGAGACGATTTTTTAGCCGCAGCCTGTCGATTAATGCTTATATTTTATTAATTATTATAAATAATGTCCAGTTTATTACTTTCGTAATGGTTCTATCCAAGTTATTGTTCTAAAAAAATTGCAGCCTAGAGTATAAATTCTGATAGAAATGAATAATAAAAACCCTATTTTCGTTAAAAAAAAAGCCGAAATATGCATTTGCAGTGAATGTGCCGCCTTAATTAATAATATAATATTTATTTACACACTATTCAAATTATATGCCAATTATCACCAATTATTAACACTTCGCTGTAGTATTTATTTAAGATTTTTACTATATTTTTTGTCTCGTTTTATTTTTTATTCTATCCGGTAGTTTGTTCGAAATTTTTGGATTTACATACTGTTTGGTACTATCTCTGTAAAAATTTTTTTTTTTTATTATTTATAGTTTTTTATTCGTTATCTATCGCATATGATTCTGTCGTGTCGTATATTCATGATGTACTAGTGTTTTGAATCTATTCTTCCCGTATTCTTCCAGTGGCAATTTATAATAAAGATGTTTTTGAATCGGTAAGATTTTACACATTTTGAATAGGTTCTCCGGTTGGTAGTTATATGTTTATTTATTTTTTTTATTTGCTATGGTTTTAATTATTCTTTTTTGTAGTTGTTTTACTTTGTCTGAATATGTTTGAAACGTCAATCCGTAGCACTTTAAGCCGTAGTTTATAGTTGAATCTACCATATTTTTGATGAAAGAAATAGATTAAATCGCATGTAGTTGCGTGGGCATCATTAAGATGCCCAAGTAAAAGTAATTTTTTAGAGTTCTTTTACCATATTTTAGAAACAATACTACATAGTCTCTTATTCAAATAATATCGAACGTTCATTATCTCCCAAATAAATTAAGCACGGGAGATTTCCTTTAAGGAAGATATGAAGTGGACATTAATGCGCATGCGTGAATTTTTTTCTACCTGCAGAAAGCATCAGGCACTGGCAGTCATTCTTTGTGTGAAGAGGTACAGTTAGTACCCGGCGGATTTTTAAATTGTAGAGAAATTATGTTAATTATGTATGAGGATGCTTTGAGCATCTCAAGAATAAAGGAATATATCCCATGTGTCTGAAAGGGTTTTCCGAAGCAGGACTCTCCCACAACTTTGACCAGATTTTATATGTTATTTTTAATTAATTAAATGTTGTTATTGTATTATTGTATTCTTTCATTATATATATATATATATATATATATAATATATAATATCTATATATATACATATATATTATATAATATATATATAAATATATATATATGCCTTGCACATTTAGTTTGTAATGTACATACAGGATGTAGCAGAGCTAGCAGCAGAAACTTGGCAGTTAGATTTCTGACTATGTTATGAGTCTAAAATGTTCAAGCAAACATGGCCTAATATCAATCATTGTGGAGATACGTAATATCAAAGTTTGCATTTTTTTCAATAATTCTTACTTGTTTTTCGAAAAAAGTTGAAGTATCATTACAGTAACTTATGTTGATTATGAAAAATTCACTCGCTTTAATACAAGTCGAATAAAATGATAAAAACCTTGCAAAAAGTTTTTGTTGCAAGGTTTTTATCATTTTATTTAAGTCGTATTGAAGCAAATGAATTTTTCATTATCGATATAAGTTACTGTAATGATAGTTCAACTTTTTACAAAAAAGAAGTCAGAAATATTGAAAAAAAATGCAAACTTTGATATTGCATATCTCCATAACTATTGATATTAGGCCATGGTTGCTTGCTGCTCTGTTAGCTCTGCTAGCTCTGTTACACCCTGTATAATTAAATAAATTAATTAAATTGAATTGAACTGAATTGCATTTTTGTATTATTTAAAAATCTTAAGAATATGCTTGTTTCTGTATTTGTTCTATAAATTTATTAAGTAAATTTTTTAACGATTTTAGTCATTTATATTCATCGGGACATGGCAATCAATTTTCTCTGTTTTGCAAACGAAGCTACCTTTCGTGACTGATTTTAAACGCAGCGTCCGGCGACATGATCCGCGATACTATTGCAATAACAAGCAATCGAGTGATGAGAAGCCATCCCGCTACACGGAGAAGTAATGTCCAAACAGATTGGACTTCTCGCGGAGCAACATCCTTCAGACCGCCGACACAAAAACCGCCATTGTTCGCTCAAAGAAAGGAGGAGAGTAAGATACAGAATCCAAGATGCACCCAATACAGGGTGGCACACGAAACATTTATAAAAATAATATTTATAGAAAAAAAAATTTGAGTTTGTCCAAATTTTTCAGAACACAGTACTGGATTTTGTCCCAGGGACATCATTAATCAAGATATATTATAGATATCTCATAGACGAAATTATATATTTTATGGGAAAGTTTTATATAAGGCTTTGGGTCTGAATATAAAAGAACTGGTCTAAACTGTAAAGCTAATAATTTGGAAGAATCTCATTACACATATAAAGGAAATCGCTATAAAAAAAATCCAATCAAAAATAGAAATCTCATTAGTGACATCTCTGGTTAATTAAGGGGAATGAATAAACTTTGGATGCCAGTCGCGCTAAGGATAATTACAACATACATAGGAAAAGGTGGTAAAACGTAAATACACTATACATTTTCCAAAAAGTTTATAGATGTGGTATTTTACCGTGGGTGGAAATGGCAAACGTTACATTGTGTAAAGTGATCGCTTAAGCTAGCCGTATGATAAATCGTAAGCCTTATGAACACCCAAAGACATCCGTACCTATTATACTTTCCCACAAAAAATATAATTTCGTCTCTGTGAGACATCTATAATATATCTTAATTAATATGGACAAATAAATACAAAATAAAATAAAACTGCAAGGTACTGGGTACAACGAATATAAAGAGTACTTGCGTATTATTCTATTATCAAATCTGTGCTATAGAAACGATGTGAATAAAGTGTACAAGAAACAAATGAAATATTTTCGAGTGACGATTGGTAAAAATTATGGAATCCTACCGATTCTTCTTCTTCTACCCCTTATCCTATTGGGTCGGGGTCCCTGCAGCGCATAAAAGGTTCCAACATTTTCTATTTTGGACTTCGCTCTCCACGTCAGCCCAATATACATATAATTACAAGTTGCAACCTTGCTTCGCAGCAGTTCTCCAACTGTTTTCGCCAGCTCCTCCTAGGATGGCCCCTTAGTCTTTTGCCTTCTGGTCTTGCCTGGAATAATCGCTTTGGCAGTCTATCTGCCGGCATCCGCAAGGTATGTCCCAGCCACCGTAACTCGATAAACGTCAATAAGGATTCTACTTCTTTGACTATTTCTGATTCTGCCCTACTGGTAACTCCTATTATTCCTCGTAGAAATCCCATCTCGGCGGCCTGTACCGGCAAGTACGGGATAATACAGGAATCGTGCTACCTAGTTTGCTGCTATCCTCCTATCCAATTCACCTTCTTGCTCTCCATCCTGAGATGTTTTACACCGAGGAATCCTACCACAAAAAAAAAATATATATATTTTTTTTTTATCTTCATCTTGTTATATGACATAGGAGATGGAGCCGCTCATCTCACTAGGAAGAACCTGTGCCGAGATGAGCAGCTGAACAATATAGTGAGACCAAAAAATAATAAAGATATACAATAAAATACTATATAACTATAAGATTAATTAATTAATTAATTGAGTATATAAATATAAAATGTGGATAATAAGAACAGTATATATTGTATAATACAAAAGCAATGGTGAAAGTAAAGTAATATATATATTATAAATCATATACATGGATAGTAACAAAATGTATATATAATAGCACAGTTAAAAGTATATTTAAGTATACCTATATAAGAAAATTAAATGAATGTTTGTGTATATTAAATATTGATAAGAAATGAAGTTTAATGAGCAATAAATTATGACCTGTTTTCGGCAGTTGGGTATTTGTGCAAATGCAGGTGACAATGATGTCTTCTCGAATAGTGTTGTGTAAAAAGTTAAGTTAAGTTAAAAGTAAAAGTTAAGTTAAGTAGGGTGTCCACACTGACTATGACAGAATGGACACCGAAGACATTTGAATATCACTTCCATCAGTCTGCATAACACCCTTAACCATTTTTTTAAAAAGTGACAGAGTGTTTGCACTCATAATATTTTCGGGAAGAGCATTGAAGAACAAAGGAGCCTTGTAAAAAAAAAACTTATTTGTCCAAACACTGTCTTGGCATTAATAAATTAATTATAAATAAAGCAGGCATTTTTGTTGCACCACCGTGTACCTTGCCGTTGCACACATCTTTGAATCTTGCAATCTCTTAACAATGTACCCCGATAAATCATCTCATCTCGGAGCTTCACATATACCCCCTCGGAAGGTCCAATAAACAGGGCTGCAATATATACAGAGTACGTTTCGATGAGAGTCTACGCTTGAACGGATTATATTTCGCTCGAACGGACACGATCGTAAATGTCATTGTTTGGCATCATTCTTAAAATGCTGAGAAATGTTTTGGTATTAGACAATTCTTATTAAAAATCGGAAAAACATCTTCCGCTAATTTCTGTAAAAATTTCATCTGGCTATAACGGCTGTGTTTCATTACTTTTTATTTTTCATATCATATATATGAAGATATCAATTATGAATATCTCCTTAGTTATTTACAACTTTTAAACTTGTCTGTGAGACGTACTGTAACAGACCTAATATTTCTTTATAGGATCGTAAATAGTTTGATTGATTGCCCCCAGATTATTAGTCTGATCGACTTATATGCTCCATCGAGGTCATCAAGACACAGTGCATTGTTCTATTATAGTGGAAATGTCAGAATTAATGCATTAGCAATTACACTCATTAGGGAATGAGCATGCAGAGGCGGCTGACATTTTTGCTGATAGTATAACTGTTTATAGGACAAAGCTGATACAATTGTTTACATCCAAACAAAATGGAAATGGACAATAAATCTTTCTATTTTACCTTAAACTATTATTATTTCTACCTTTAACTTTATTATTATTTTATCTTATGTTTTTATGTTTTTCTTATGTTTTTCTGTATTATTATTATTATTATTATTAACTTTTAACTATTATTATTGTAACTTTTAACTGTATTTTAATTTTAAATGTCTTATGTTATTTTAAAAAAAAATTATTCTGTATATTGTAAAAGCCCATAAGGGCGTTAAATAAATAAATAAATATCATGATCCATATTCTTTTTATCATTAAAAAGTTCAAAAATACTGATACTAAGTAAGTAAGTAAGTAACTAAGTAAGTAAGTACTAAGTACTAAGTAACTAAGTAAAGGTGACCAGAAGCTTATAAATTTTTTTATAACGTTTTTAGAATAATCTGGAAAACTATCGAATCGGCCCGGAATACTTCCGCCACCAAAATGGTGTACTCATAAATATCACATTGCTGAGTGGCGACGAAGTTCGAAGAGTCGGAATGAAAGTGCTTTCTGCAAGCGATATTAAATGGGCGCGAACATTCTAGAGAATTCTGATATATTCTATTGTTAATGGTTACAAAAAGTGCAACATTTAAAAAAGCACGTAAAGAATGAAGATATTACGAAAGAATGTATAGCTAGTCTTAACGTAGTCGATAGACTTAAAAGAGGGTCGCTCAGATGATTAGGGCGTGTTGAGCAAATGAATAAATTAATGATGAAGATGTATGACGCAGGTTTTGACAGTGCCAGAAAGAGAGGACGACCGCGAAAGACGTGGCATGACCAGATACTGGAATATGGTCCTGTTAGGAGTCTCAACCACCGCCGAGCTTGCATGCATGAATGTGGAGAAGTGAGAGTTGTGTGTCTTTAAATTTAAGTCAGTAGGTAATGATGGTTCCATTTTACTCTAGTCTTACGAGCAGCATTGTAGTTTTTATGTTCGTTTTGAAAATATTTTTGTTTGTTATGCCTTTTGTCTTGTCTTGTCTTTAAGACACTTCTCGAGGATCAGATGTAATTAGTCCCATTCAGTATAATTAGTCCCATTAGGTATAATTAGTCCCATGAGACACAATGCATTTTTTTAACACGCGTTGATTTCAGGAAATTTTGTAGCGAAATTCAAGACATAGACGTTTTGTGTTTTTAAAGTTATATTTCCTAAAGAGGAACACCAAATTAATTTTTCAAAATTTATACAAATTATATTAAATTTAGTTTATTATTTTAGTTTAATATACCTACGTTACTTTAATTTTTTGATTTTCAATAAATTTTATGTAAACTTAAATCAATTACTTACTTTTTTTATTTATTAATGGGCTTTTACAAATATACATAATAAAAAAAAATTAAAATAACATAAGACAGTTAAAATAATAATACAGTTAAAGGTTTCAATAATAATAGTTAAAAGGTAATAATAATAATAATAATAATACAGAATACTTAATTAAGTTCAGTGCAATAATAAGTATGCCAAACATTCTAGAAACCATAAATTTAAGAACGGCATTCCGATTTAATTCGTGTCCTGTGACTTTTTTTGGGTATAAATTAAATTTCAATTTATTTTAGTGTTTTCATTCGCCTGCCTATTTAGAATGACATGCCCTCATTTTTACGTACATACTCACTACGTTTTTAATAATAATTAAAAATGTACAACTGAAAAACAAGTGTTTTTATTTCCGTATGTGGAAATACGCAGCTATTAAATTAAATTCGTGGTACGGCAGGTACGTACCTTCGTTTCTGTATTCGCATCGCAAATCAATTTTGTTACCACTCAATTGGTTTTAAAATCGTTCTCCACGGTTGGCGTTGGCATCAGTCTGAGTATAGCTGCGGGCTTTATTTATACGATCGGTTCGATTCCTCGAGTGTTTGGTTTTATTGCAGTCAAACATGAACTCCAACGTTTATTGCCAAAACAACCGGAGGGAAAAGAACGATGTTCTTTGTGAGAATGTGCTCAGCGCCGTGAAAAGTAGAGAGCTGTTCGAATCTCAAATCAAGAAGTAAACTCTATGAACAATATAAAATATAGATATATATATTTACTAGGTGTCTATATATGACATTGCCTGGAAATCATTTAAGATAAGGGAATTATTTGAGATAGGGGATAGGATACATCCCTAAATGAAAATGATATACGCAAAATTTGGTTTACACAGGGTAGGGTGAGATACCCAAGAATTGAGTATAAGGGGTGAGGCGACCTTATTTTCGTAAGGGTCCTAAAGAGAAACAATGAAAAATAGCAACCGCTGCCATTCAATATAATATAACACATATTTATAATTTAACCTCCAACATCCCTCCACTAACATTTATATGGTGGAAGGTTAAAGTTAAAGGCCAAGAGAATAATGGATTGTACATTCTGTTACTTATTTACACAAGCTTAATTTCCTCAAGATATTAGGGGCGGTATACCCTTATATAGGCAACGATCCATAGAAAGATTCATGCTTAGTATAAACCAAAGAGATAAGAAATGATCAAATTAGGCGCAGAACTAGAGTAGTAGATATCACGGATCGTGTAGCGAAGCAAAAAATTGACTCGCAGAGTTCGGAAGTAAAGACCTTGAGAGAATAAAAGAGGCGTTGGAAGACCTCAAAATAGATGGGCCGAACGACGATATAGCCGCTGTGAGAGGGAAGAAATAGCTACAACAAGCAAACAATAGGGAATTATGGAAGGGTATGGAAGAGGCCAATATCCAGCAGCGCAGAGATGAAGGCTGAAGAAGAAGAAGAAGATACCACTATTTGTGTTCCAGATTGTGATATCCTTCCGTTGCTCTCGGAAGAATCTTTTTGTCGGGATGTTTGAGGTCCTAAATGAATGGTCCAGAACTTCAATGTTTATTTGATATTATTATTATTGTTATATATATAAACAAGATCATACAAATAGAGCATTATCGCGACAAAGTACAATTAACGGTTCTAATAAGCTCTCCAAGTGCGTGTTTTCATGCTGGCTTTCTCATGGGCGCGCCCGCATGGCGTATCCCTTTTAATCCCATTTTCTCTCTCTATCTCCCGTTTCCTTCATACGCTCAGACAGACGTCCATCCAAATACATTACACAAGTTAATCCACCTCATCCATGCTTCCATTAGGTTATCTCGTATGGGAAGACCGAGAAATATAATATTCAAATTTATTGAATTATTGTTCACGAAATGAAATAAATGATACATTCTAAGGTTTGGATTTTGGAGCGTTTTTCAATGGTGTTTGAGTGTGATTTGAGCAATGCAGAGTGTGGAGGAACGATTCCTACTCCACCGGTGGATTCTCCCTGTGTTCATGGAATGTATCACGTTACGTGTGCAAGTTTCATGTGATTATGAGGTAAGGAATATGAATAATACTCACAGTTTATTTAATATTATTTGAGTTAATATGTAGTGGGTAAAACTACAGTATACCCAGAACAGTAGTTTATCTCCGGCCTGTCGGCGAGTTATTAGTCTACTCAAGTGTTGACGCTAGGGTTGTCACTTTATTTTTACTCCCTTTCTTTTAACTAGTAGCGTTTGAGATTCCGACGCATAAGGTAGACACGAAACCCGAAAATTTCTGTAATTAGTTTACCTAGTTTCTGCACTTAAATTGCAAGAACGCTGATTAGCATCAACGTAGACTTTTAAAAACTCACAGTCTTTGTGATAATCAATACACCTTTTTAGTAAAGCACCACAAACATAAAAAAGGCATTTTTTTCAGGAAGCGCATTTTTTTTCTAAAGCGGCGGCTGCGAGCGCGAATGGCACCGAAGGCACGGCCCTCACTGCCGCCGCCTTGTGCCCCCATATTCTATGTCAATGTGTGCGTCACAGTGCGTGCGTACACGGCGCCGAGCACGCACGCACACATTCTAATGGGTAGCGGCCAGTTTGTATGAAGACGTATTACTGTTCTTAGTATACTGTGGTAAAACGGTCGAAGATGGAATTTCGGAAGCAGAGAAAAAATGGTTCTGACTGGTTGGGCTGCTTACCTTAACTTTCATCTGGATTATGGATATAATCACCATAAGTTAATGCAAAGTTATGGAAGCATAGATACTAATAAGCACACCATGTGCAATTGTCGTGAAATCCATTAAGATATTGTATTTGGCCGCGTGAAGCAATAAAATGTCCGAATACCGACAGATTTATTACATGTATGCACATGGATTTCAAGTAAAAGGAAAGACCAAGAAATATCCAGCGACAATACACGTTTGAGGCTTTTAATCTTTCGCAGACTGCGCCCGGGAACCGGAAGTTAAAGCAGGGGTGATAGCCGGGATAAAAGCTTTGTTTCCCGGGTGTTTTCCACTTCCAGAATTTTGAAATTACAAACTCCCATCCGCTGGAGTACTTGTGAAGTATTCAATTTATACCATTTTCTTTCTTGTGGACGAATAAGAAGTTAATTGTTTTATTATTACCAAATAAAATTGCAATTATACTGTCACAACGAAACAGTAAAAACTTTAATTTACGGCGAAAAGTTGCTGACACGAATTTAATCAAAGTAGGTACTATTCTTTAGCTCACAATATTTCGCACTTCATCTCTCATCTGTGGAACACTTTATTCTCGCATGCTAGAATCTTCGCCCGTCTGTGGTCGCATTTAGATACTTCTTCACTGGCAGTACATTTGTCGCTTGTTCACACTTTGGCTACACTCACACGGTCTTCTCTTATCTGTGGATTCGCGCTTGTCAAACAGCAACAACTAAAATCGCCGCGTGGTCACTTGCTTACTTTTATATAAAAGATGTTGGTTTTTCGAACGTTCGAGACTGTTCGGTTAGTTTTTAGGAGTGGAGTGGTGGGAAGGGGCAGGTTTGCGGGGCGGGGCCAATATGGACAAGAGGGGGGATGTAATATAGGGTGTTTGAATGTTGAGTGTATTACTATTTTTTCCCTTCCCACCCCTCCACTCCCACGTAGTCATTAGTCTTAATTTGGTTAGTTTATTACTGAAGATGGCGCAGTAAGCGCCGAAAACGTTCTAATTAAAACTTTTTAATTAAAGTGTTATAGTACGAAGTAAACAACGTTGTATTTTAATTTTCTTAAAAAAATATATTACAATGAACTTCCACAAAGTTTGTCACCATAATTTCGAAACATTATTGAAATTACACGGCTTTAGAAAGACTCGAACCTCTGTCGCGCGGACGGTAACGCAGCAACTACACGACACGGCCACAAATATTCCATAATTTTTTAGGTATGTCGTGACAATTTGTAGTTTTCTTGTTTTCATGATTTGAATTCGGTAAATATTTCTCCGATTTGCCTTCATATGCATGTTTTGAATACATCACAAGAGTAAAATTTTGTATTGGGTACGTTGAAATATCGATGACAATTCGATCAACTTTTTCAGGTACTGGGAATCATTTGCTATGCGTGATGTTTCCTATCGAACTTTGTTTTCCCGATTTGGTTACGATTTATGTACAGGAATCGCATTTAGAATCTAATTCTGCGGGCTATTGTTTTGTTATTGTTAACTGCGAAGCGGTTTTGGTCATATATTTACTAGTCATATTATATATTGATTTATATATAAATAAAACACTTGAGAATATAAACGTTATATTCTCACCTGTAGATGAGAACATCTGTAGTTCTAGAAACTAGTAGTGTACACTTAAACTCAAAAGTGGTCTTATACAAGTGTTTTATTTATACATAAATCAATCATGTAATTCCACGAATTTAATGTCAAATCGATAAATAATACAATATATTATATATATTTATTCATCCATCTACATTAGTTTATTCTTGTACATTGGCTACTATTATATTTTAAATGAAACTGCTTTGAGCACGTGATAGTAATTGCGTTGCATTGTGTAAAATGATCACTTAAGCCAGCTCATACGGGTCATAAGGCCTCTGCCACCCTGTAAAAACTCCCACACACATAGCTTCGACTCTGTGACACTTCTATAATTTATCTTAATTAATCATTATCCTTCTGTGGACAAAATCCTGCAATTGTGTTATCTTAACACACATATAAAAATAATATTGCTAAAAATGCATATGTTTTTGCCCGACAGTTTAATTTTAATAGACCTTTTATATTAATGAAAGGTTTATATATCTGTTTGTTTGGGCTCTCTTCGGAAATGTTTATTTTATGTGAAAAGCCTTGTGACTTTTATATCAAACTTGTAGTTAATACTATTCTTTATACGTTAGCTGCAGTATCTTAGTGAATATTACTTTCACTAAGATACCGCAGCTAACGTGAATAACACTTAGGGCCAGTTATTTGATCAGGAGTAAGAGTAGGTAATAGTTAAGGAAAAGGCATAGATTTTTGCATTCTCCACCAACCAAAACACCCGTTTTCGTAAAAATCTATGCTTTTTGCTTAACTCTTACTCTAACTTCTGATCAAACAACCGGCCCTTATTATAACTTAATATTTCTACAAATTTCTAATATATACAATTAATTTTATTTTTAATTTACAGCAAATAATATTGCGATTATGAAAATCACACTTTTATTAATCTATTTAATACAAATGTACATATATATTCAAAAAAATTCATGTACAATAAATGTTTAATTTTTTTTCGTTTTTGTTGATTAAAATAAATATTTGTTACGAACGACGCAACCGTAATTTTCTCTCAGCACCAGATAAACAATTAGATTTCCCCGTAGTACTCTCGGGGTTAATTACCTGTTTTCAAATTTTCATGCTTTGAAGACTCTTCCGGTAGTTAAACTACTTCCTGCATATCTCTCAGAATCCTTGGAATGTTAAAGCTTCCTTACCACCGACATCCCAACGAAGAAGTAGGTAGGTTATAGAGTTTATATATAATAGAGTTTGTATTACGTACATATACATTGTACGTAATACAAACTCTTATATACCTGTGTAATCTTGTTAATTTTAGATAAGCCAGCGAGACCTGAGAGATGTGATATATAATATATAATATATATATCATTATGGAACATCCTGATAGAATGATGATAACAGGGAAGCGAATTAAAGGTTTTCACGTTCCTTTGATGTCAAATAAATCCCGCGATCGATCATGTATCAACAAAGCGATATATAGTAAATAACATAATCCTGATTATTATCCCAAGACTCGAATATAGGCGGGATTTACCTAATTATGTATGCGTAAAGTTTCCATGAAAATTGTCAAAATATAATCAAATGCCAATATTCGTATATTTGGCTGTAAATTAATATTTGGACACTCGATGAAGAAATCAGTAGAAGTTTATGAAGCAAACTGATTTTCGCCAACTTTTAGAATTATATTGATTGTCATTTTATACATGTAGGGGAGAACAGGGTAATGAGAGCCGTCGGGTAATAAGAACGATGATGATTGAACAAAAAGTAGGCACATTCTTGCGATCGTAAACATTGGCTGCTTCTGTCAACTATCGAGAAACTTCACCTGATGAACACGAGTCGGTAGTGCCGTGCGTTAAGTCACGAGGGACGGTTGTGTGTTTTTCGATCCACGCTTATAAAAAAATGCTGATTGCGAGCGCCAAGATAAGCATGAAATTACATTCATATTTTATCATGTTCATGCTTATTACATCCCTAGATTCATTTACTAATAAGTCAAATTGGTTAAATTGTGATTGAAAGTAGAATTACATATTTATATTATTACTTTTCAAAATGGTGGTCAACGGGTAATGATAGCCTAGCATGGCTAAATGCAATTTGCGACGATGAGTATTCGGAAGAGGAAGCTTTATGTGCAATTTGTTTATCACGGGAATAAGTGGGGAGATGTGGTACCGATGCAGAAGTTGCCCATATCGCCACGGAAACTAGGCCCATAAAGAATGTTCTGGCAGTGATAGTCCAGATACTTATCATAGTGCTTTTTGATTGGATCCGTAAAAATTTTGATCCTTAGTTTTTCGTTGTTTTACAAATAGTTCTACGTATTAATAACTAAGATTTCATTTAAATTATTTTTAGTTAAATTTTCGGGAAAGAATAAATATTATGGCTCCAATTTCCCATAAAAGCGTTAAATGGACTCTCATTACCCGCATGCGTCGAGTAATAGGAGCGACTGACTTTTTTTGTAAAATCGTTATTATACTTTCATACATGGCTGTGATTGATTATAAATGTGATTAAAATTTAGTTGGATAATCAATGTAGGAGTTCTTAATTAAAAATTATAAGAAAGTTAACAAATGTGGTTTTTATCACAAATTTCCCATAGTAGGCTCCCATTACCCTGTTCTCCCCTACAACATTCATTACGTCAAAGTTGACTTAGTGTGCGATTGTTATGATATTGCAACGAAATGGAAAGCAGAAGAAATAACGCTCTATCCAAATTCAATTTAGAATTACCTACAATATTCAGGAAACGCCTGGAATAACCTAAAAGTGACGAGAACCTTCTCATAAACACTAGAAAAAATAGAATAATCTATCTGAAAATCATTATTTTCAATTTTTTAACCTCATACCTGTTTTCGTGCTTAGTTAAATAAAATTAAAATAAATTAAAAGGCAAAATGATCAACTGATATTTTCCGGAATGTTCTTAGGTTTTCACGGCCACTCAGAAACTTCAAGTTTGTGTTTTCTGGGATATTATGCCGTGTTTTAAAGACCTTTTGAGCCGACGTTTCGGATCCCATTGCAGGGTCCATCATCGGGGCTGATGTGCCATCACACATGTGCCTACACATCAGCCCTGATGATGTACCCTGCAATGGGACCCGAAACGTCGGCCCAAAGGTCGACACGGCATAATACCCCAGAAAACACAAACTTGAGGTGATATTTTCCGGTCTTTGCCGCCCAAACTCTCAGAAGAGAGATCAAAGTCTCACATGTGTAAAAGATTTTTCTTGGATTTTTTTGGAGTTTTCCCTGAAACTCTTCTACTAAATATTTTAGAGGAAAGAATTAATATATTTTTCCTACTGAGAACACGTCTGACGCACCAGGGAGCGGTTGTTAGGTAGGCGTTGTCACACTAAACCTTTAGTGACCTTTTGTGACCCACCGGCTAGTGGACCCACAGGTCAAAAATATAAAGATAAATACAAAATAATATTCAAAATGAGAAGTATAAAAGGCAGCAGTATTCCACTGAGGTATTTCCGAAATAAATACAACAAACTTGTCAGAACCTACTCAAAGAAATTGTTTATTATTATTTCTTGAAAATAAGTTTTAAAAATCAATTTCCACCTCAGATTTCCATTTATAGACGCGTATCAATAAGTATCTAATTTTTAATTTTGGATATTGCTGTGTTTGACAGTTTTTGCTATGTACCTATATAATTGGATATTGCTGTATTTGCTGTGATGTTTCAGTCTAAAATCGACATTACCTCTCATTTTAGTACGAAGCGGCTATTTTGTCACGTGGCACATCCTTGGAAGTTATTAGGCATGATGACAGTATTAAAGAATAAGTCATTTTAGAGAAGAAAATATTTTGAAAGGATTCTAAAAAATGATCCAATCTTAATATGCACATTGAGATTAATAAGATTTTCAATAAAATAAAAGTATAAAATTGTGCAATCCGCCATTTTAACTGAAACACCGGTCAGAGCGAATGACGCCACGCCTCAGTACTCATCACCGTGTATTTGAACCGTTGCCATAGACACAATGCAATGTTTACTGTGGCTTGACGTCACGTAGACGAAATGACAGCTGCGGGCGTTTTTGTGCGAAATTAAAAATATGTAGATGAAAATACAATTATTTGCGTAAAAACTTAGTTTATTACTGAAATGTTATTTTCGGTAATAGTAGATGTGTACCTACATTATAGAAGGTCATTTCAAAATCAGTCATCATGCCTATTGTTAGAAGTGGATATTGCTGCCATTGCTTTTTACATTGATTTGTATATATATATAATACATAATTTTAGAGGGGATAGAGCTATATTTCCTATCAAATCTCGAATTCAGTACATTCTCAATTAGTAACCCTCGGCGACTGCACTCAAAACATTTTTTTTTAAATAAAACACAGATCACTTTGTTTTCACCACTTTATTAGATTAAACAATCTACATGTTTCGAGAACAATGTTGTCTACTTCAGGATTATTGGTGTACTAAAAATTAAAAAGTGTGCAAATGTGTTGCGGTGAAGGGATGGGTGAGGGGAGTGGATTTTGTTGCCTTTGCTTTTATATCCCACATACAATGCCTCAAATATTATATTTCCAAATGTTTTTTTTATGTTTTAAATTTTTTTTCTTTAATGTATTGTATATTTTTTTCATTTTTAGATATTATTTTAATGTACATTTATTTCCTATTGTATTATATTATTAAAATATTAAATTTTTAAATATAATTGCCCCAGAACAGATTTAACCTAGTGGGGCGTTATAAACTAATGTAAACAAGTGTATTTGTAATTTTGATCATATAAATAGATAAATTTATCTGAGTCATACAAATTCAAAAATTGTTACATTTTCATTCCGACAATTCTGAATTAGGTTAGGTTATTAGGTTTGGTTTGTTTAGTTCAAGTTAGCATTTTTTTATTACATAAAATTAGCTAATTTAGGTTTGATTAATTTAGGCTATTGGGTATGGTATGTTTAGTTTAGGTTAGCATTTTAAGGTTATTAGGTTTCGTTTGTTTAGGTTAGATAAAATTATGTAGCTTAGGTTTATTAAATAATGCAATGATTTTTTGTGAAACATTCTTTAAGCAAAATCAAAGAATTTATTAATTCATAACTATAATAATTTCTGCTGTCTACGTTTCCATGAATTTTTGATGTCTCCGTGAATAAATTAAAATTATTATTGCATAATATTTTTTTTTTATGGTTTTTGCTTTGTCTTTAGTATATCTTTTTTTGCAGACAACCATATTAATATATCAATATTCTTTCGTGTAATCCATACATTTCATTTTTCTCTTGTAGGAGTTACAAATAAATGTTATATCAACCGTAATAAAAATATCCATAAAATTTCTACTACCGAATACGAAAGCAAGAACTGCTATGTGGTCATTTGGATATGTCAGAGTAATAAAATCTCCGAACGGGACACGCCATCCAATACCTCTTACGGAATATCCAATTATAACTTGGAAAAAGTTTCCTCGGTAATAGTTAGGGTCGTATTACGTGACATAAAATATTTTGTTTTCTGCAGAACCCCGCTGTACACGAGCTGCAACCCGTCAAAAGTGACGTACTTTAACATGCCGGTTCCTAAAGAATAAATTTTTTTTTTTTTATTAATTTTTTTTTTTTTTTTTACATCTCAGACCCACAAAACATCACATTGATATTTGTCCGTAGGTGCATCAATACATATATATAAATAAATTGTATTTACCAGAAATACATTCATATTAATTAATTACAATAGATCTTATAAACTCAAATACAAATCTACAATACTATACAACAATACAAGAAAAAATACAAATATTACCAAAATCAAAATAAGTCTTTTTTATTTAATAACATATTCATTAATTCTGTATTTTGCCCTTTTTTATTAATATCCATTTTGACACGACATGGGATTTTATTAAATATTTTTGGTATGACATATTTTAATGTTCTTTGTCCATATTTATTTATGACTTTCGGTATTCGTAGTCCTTCTTTAACCGTAAATCTGGTACTATGTTTATGAATCAATCTATGCTTATATGTCCCATCTTCATGATATCGTGTATCCTTGGGATCTATTCTTGGTCCACTACTGTATATTATTTATGTATCTACTATGTCTAAAATCTTTAAGTATGCTAAGCATTTTGTGTATGCTGATGATACTGCTCTTGTTATCTCCCACAAGGATGTAAGATGGGTGGAAAATTGTATGCAAGAAGATTATAATGCTTTACTTAAATGGTCTCATGATATGGGTTTAATTATTAATGCAAAAAAAACTAAAGTCATGCATGTAAGGTCACCTCATATAACTGTGACTAATCAAATAAATATTATTTCCCATAATTTTGATTGCTTGCATTCCGGAATTAATGCATCGTGTAATTGTGAAAAAATTGAATTAGTTAATGAATACGTATATCTTGGTATTACCATAGATACATTTTTCAAATGGGATATTCAGGTAAATAAGGTATGTAAGAGGTTGAGAACTGTATTGGGATGTATGCACAAGATTAAATACTATGTTCCGATACAGACTATGAAAACTATATATCAATCTTTAGCGGAATCGGTAATAAGGTATGGAATAACTAGCTGGGGTCTAACTTGCAAAACTAATATTAGAAAAATTCAAAATATTCAAAATTCGGCTATAAAATTAATAAATAAAGAAAGTGCTACTAAAGATATACAGGAACTCTTCAAGTAACAAGGCTCTATGCCAATTAATGCTATCTTTGAGTAATAATTGAGTAATATGCAACATTTGAGTAATATCTGTCAAACGGTGTAGATTTGTATAGAAAATGTATCAGGAGAGAGGGTGAGGTAAAGGGGAGAGGGGAATTTCATCTACATTACCCGCCTACCAAATGGTTTTACTGTTTTCTACGGCTTCAAATTTATAAATCATTGGCATTCAAAAATATTAATTGAAAACATCCATGCGGCATGGATGTATTATGCACCTTTTTAATTCTACTGTTACTACACAATGATAATTTTGTAGAAAACATCCAAGTGCATTGAACATTTTCTACGCCTCGAATAGTAAGTACTCTTTGTAGAAAGAATTAGACATTTTGTAGAAAGGATCCAACCCATAACACCCGTCATATCTTCGTAAATAAAAGTTTTTTCTTATAATATACAGGGTTATTTGTAAAACATTAATAACCTCGTAGAGCTATACTCCTGCCTTGATTATGAGTCAAAAATGTTCAAGCTATTATGACCTAATATCAATAGTTAAGGAGATATGCGATATCAAAAGTTGCATTTTATTTCAATATTTTTGACTTATTTTTTGTAAACCGTTGGACTATCATTACAGTAACTTATATCGAGTATGAAAAATTGATTCCCTTTAATACAAGTCAAATAAAAAATAAAAACCTTAGAAATTCCAATTGGAAAACATTCCAATTGGAATTTTTTAGGGTTTTAACCATTTTATTGAAACGAATTACTTTTTCAAAATTGATATTAGTTATTATAATGATAGTTCAACGTTTTACAAAAAATAATTTAGAAATATTGAAAAAAAAATGCAAAGTTTGATGTCACATATCTCATTAATCATTGATATTAGGTCATAATAGCTTGAACATTTTGGACTCATAATCAAGGCAGGAGTACAGTCCTGTGAGGTTATTACTGTTTTACAAATAACCCTGTATACCTACCTATAGGCATGATGACAGATTTTGAAATAACCTTTTATAATGTAGGTACACTTCTACTATTACCGAAAATAACATTATTTGAGTCATAAACTAAGTTTTTACACTTATAATTGCATTTTCATTTACCTACCTATATTTAATTTCATGCGAAAGCGCCCGCAGGTGTCATGGCATCTACGTGACGTCGAGTCTAAATAAACATTGCATTTTGTCTCTGACAACAGTTCAAGAGACACGGTGATGGCTACTTAGGCGTGACGTCATTCACTCCGACCGGTGTTTCAGTTAAAATGGCCGAATGCAGAATTTTATGCCTTTTATTGAAAATCTTATTAATCCCAATGTGTATATTAAAACTGGATCATTTTTTAAAATCCTTTCAAAATATTTTCTTCTCTAAATTCACATATGTATTATTTAATTCTTTAATACTGTCATCATGCCTATTCGATGTTAACTACGTCCAAGTAAAACTTCATCGGAGATGGCTTCGCCGTATTCGCATAAAAAATGGCCGAAACTGCTCACATAAATTTCTGTTTCGCAGAAGGGACGACAAAATGTGATTTTTAGAGGTAATTTAGATACACAGAGCCACGAAAGTTGTTCCGTGCTAGACCGAGTCGGGCACTAATTGCACAAGTTTCCATTTAGCAGCCGCTCCCCGAGGGAGCTCGCCCAGAGAAACAGTCAGGGCAAAAACCACCCTTATCTGCGCCCACATCAGAGGAAATCTTACAAGGCACGCGAATGCTGGGATCTGTATCTGTATCTGCGAAATCAGAAATATCTCTAGGATTTTAAATTGCTTGACCTAAATTAACCTTTAATTACTTGCGTCAGGTCACGGTGACCAGAATTCAACAAATATTGTACATTTAGGTCACTGTAACTCCACTACTCTATTCATTTGTTGTATTATATTATAATAAAAACGGATCGCTCTATATACATGTTAGGTATGATCTCTGTTTAGAGTTTAGGAAAGGTTTGGAGTTCGAGGAATGAAATAGTGTTTTAATTACTGATGTTTATTTCTAATCGGAGCTAAGCTCCGGGAGCAAGTGTCAGTGTACAAGTAAGTATCTACTTAAGTGAATAAATATGGAACGAAGAAACTCTGATGTTAAGCAGCTCAGGTTCATTATATTTTTATTTATTTTAAAAAATCCTTGTTTACAATATATAGGTACTTAATAATAATTTAACAATAAAAAAATAAGATAAGATTACACAATTATTTTTTTGTTAGATTTGTGGATTATGCCACTCTACTAGGCTACGCCTGTCCCAGAGTGGCCATATGTTATAGGAATTTCTCTAATCTATGAAACCTACATCTTATTGGAAGCAATTTTTTAAAAACAATTTTTCTTTAAATAGAGATGCGAACACGGAAAACATGTCACATCAATATTCTTACTATTTTCAAACTAAGCTAAACGCTTGGACTATGAAAATAGGACTAACTTGCTAGTCTGGAGTGAAGTTCAACGATCACGAGGCGAGTGTCCTAACCACAAGACCAACAAGCTACTCACCACATTAGTTTTCCTTTTATATACCTTTATAAATAAATGTGTATCTTTTAAATGTTTAAATTACTGTGTGTGCTAAGAAATAGGGTACATTGCTGCTTTTAATATTTACATGTTTGGATATTGCATCAACTGTCACTTTAGCGGCCATTTTGTCACGTGACACATCCTTGGGGCTGATTGGTTGAAGAGGATATTGCTGCATTAGCTTTTAATAGTCTTTTAAAAACATGTTTTTGAAAGGGATAGAACTTTATTGTAGTGTACACTTTAGTGTAGTCAAGAAATTGACGTCAGTTCATGTCTAAATATTTTGGTGGTCGGTGCGTATAGCCGTAGTATACTAAGAAGAGTAATACGTCTTCATACAAACTGGCCGCTACCCATTAGAATGTGTGCGTGCGTGCTCGGCGCCGTGTACGCACGCACTGTGACGCTCACATTGACACAAGACGGCGGCAGTAAGGGCCGTGCCTTCGGTGCCATTCGCGCTCGCAGCCGCCGCTTTAGAAAAAAAATGCCTTTTTTATGTTTGTGGTGCTTTACTAAAAAGGTGTGTTGATTATCACAAAGACTGTGAGTTTTTAAAAGTCTACGTTGATGTTAATCAGCGTTCTTGCAATTAAAGTGCAGAAACTAGGTATACTAATTACAGAAATTTTCGGGTTTCGTGTCTACGTTATGCGTCGGAATCTCAGACGCTACGAGTTAAAAGAAAGGAAATTAAAATAAAGTGACAATCCTAGCGTCAACGCAAGAGTAGGCTAATAACTCGCCGACAGGCCTAAGCTACTGTTCTGGGTATACTGTGGTATAAGCCTTTCATGAAATATAAAAATAAGTCATATTGAAATAAAAAAATTAAAAATTGCACAAAAATAGATCGAATCTTGTCTGGCCATCTAATCTTTGCAACAAAAATTGTTCCACAACTGTTTTTATAGGGTCTTTGTAATAAAAGTAATTGATTTTTAATGTATTTTATGGTCGGAAAATTTTCGGCTCATTAAACTTAATGAAGGGTTAAAAAACTCCTTATTTTTCATCAAATCAATCTACAATTATCGAAATTACATGAACCCCATTAATTTTCAATATTTATGTTAGCTTTTGAACTTATTTGTACACCTACATAAATAATAATAGAACTTTTTATTTTTATGTAAATAATATTCATTTTGCAAGAAAATTACGAAAAAAAATGTATTTTTATTTTTAAACTACAGTTATGAGACCCAATGGAGAAGTTTCATGATGTTGGTAATACAATATTTAACTTATTTGTATTAAAATTAGCGCGGAACGACCATGGCCTGTGCTGCCTGTGACGTCATTTGACCTAGAACACGACATCTATGTCAAGTGACGTCACACGCTGGAACGTAGGTACCATGAAACGAAATTATTTTTACAAGCGCAACCCTAAAGTTCAATAACTTTTTCAGTTGTGGAGATATTTTAATGATTTTTATTTCATTTTACTTAATTTTTTATAATTAATCTATAAAAAATGGAAACTTCTTTATTATAATATATTAGCAGCCCTCGTAACCCAGTGGGCATGACACTGGCTTCCTATACCGAGGGTTCCGTGTTCGATTGCCGGTGAGGTCACATACATGTTTTTGATTAACTCAAGCCTGGACTATGACATGTTTCTCTAGAATAATTTTTGTAGCTTGCCAAAAAAAATAATTGCTGCAATAAATATTATATTGCAAAAAACTGATAACAACACATCGATAATAAAACATCGTAAAAAATATTTTTGTATGTCGTTACCAATAAATATTAGTTATAATTATAACGGAGAACTATCACGTTAATTGTGAAAAATGCATAAATAATATTCGATTTAATCAAATCAATAGTAGGATATTCACACCTACCTAGTATGTAGGTCCGTCCGTCCCTACATAAACTCGGACATTTACCAAAAGTTAATTTTTGACTTTTTTGTTACAACACATAGACAATATATTTTCCGCAATACAAAATTGTTTTAAATATTTGTAGAAAAAGAGTTGTAGTTTCCAAAGATAAAAAGAGTTATGCCGAACTTAAAACAGCTCTCCTATAAAATTAATTATTTGTAGTTGTTTCAGTTTACGTAGGGACCGTCGATAGTTGTTTCCAAATTAACTTTTCATCTTTATTTCAACTTCCAGTTTTCCAAATTCATAAATTTATTATTGTACTGCTTTGAGCCCATAATATAAATATTATGAATACAATATTTAGGGGGCATTTCACCATCTCCTTGTAAATCCTGAATAGCTGATATATCCAACTTAATCGCATTTATTAATCTTGACTAAATGTCATATAATATCTATGGGCGAAAGGAACAACAGAATTAGTCAATAAATGCAGGTTTTCAGGAGAGCCAAAACAAAATTTGGGAATTTCGTTTGTTTGCGAAATATCTCTTAAAGCCTTAGTTGAAAGTTGAACCAAGTTGACTAATGTTGTTATTTCTTGCTAAATTTTTCAAATAATTAATCATTTCATTTATCCTTTTACAATTTTTTTTTTTAAAATATTCGCATTTTTTCACTCATCCAATTTTTTCTTCTTTAGATACGTTTCTAAAGAACAACTCTGCATACTTAACTCAAAATATGATATATAATTGAACAAAAAAACGAAATGTTTATTACAATACAACAGTAATTATGTTCTCTGAAAAAACATAAAAGTTTTGTTAAAAATTATAAACTGGTCTTAAATGGTGTTACAATTTTTAAATTATTATTTTCAGGCGTATTCTGTCATACTATTCAAAAAAATATCAAATGAACATTAAAAAGAATATTGCTTAATATTCAAATTTAAAAATATAGAGGTCCCATTACCAAAGGAGAAAATCTATGTATATTGTGCCATGTGAAGGACTATAGATGTCTCTAGCATAGTCCATTCGAATATAAAAAAGAAACTGATTTGGAGCATAAGCATATAAATATACAACTTTCAAAAATTTCATAATTTGTGAAATATTATAATAATTCGATTGCATTATACGAAATGCATTAAATTTAAGTACTTATAATCGTATGAAAAAAATGTCTGGATCTTTACGTAGGTACTGTTATTTACGACACAAAGAGGAACGGCATATTTTATCCTTGCAACACATTTCCTGCAATACGTCAAATCACTTTGGCAACACGGTACACAATATATCAAATGTCAAAATTGGTGTTAGATGATAAAGTCGCGATATAAGAGTTATACACACAGTTATTTGTGATATGAATCGTTGACTTGAATATTCATATTATTTTTCGTATCAATTCCATACAGATTTTAAAATGGCGTCTGGCACGACGAACACACAAACAGTATTCGAAGTCCCCTGTGATAGTGATGTTTTGATAGACATAGAACCGGGAGCATGCAAAGAAAGTATGCTGGTTACGACTGATTCATTCGAAGAATTTGCAAGTGAAATGAGCTCTAGTTTAGAAGACAGAAAGATTCACGTAGGTCCGAACGGCACAATCAACGAAATTCAAGAAGACATTCAGGAGTTACAAATCAATTGCGAATCACACAAAAGTAGTGTTGACATTAAAACTAAAGACGTGAGTATTTCTATTCTGGCTTAGATCTATGATACGGAGGTATTTTTACTTTTGTAATTTTTTCGATTTTATGTTATGATTTATTTATAATCTATGGATGAAGCGTATACACTTGAATTTTGATTAAAACAATTTATTTTTCGTTAAAAAAGGAATGCAGTCTATGAACTTTGCACTGGATATTTATTCTATCATTAATTATTTAGTTTCGTGTGACTGATATATCTATCTAGCATTGTAGTAAGTTTATATAAATATTTTTAATTTTTAAAACATGCCTTATGCATAGTCTTTCTGCGTATCGTACATAGGGAAATCGATACATTTCATTGGAGTGAGTGTCAATTACCTCTGAAATGTAGATGCATGTCATTGTTCTATAGGTAAATAAAAAGAAGTTCATTCTTATTGTAAAAAATTTAAAAATTGGAATTTAAAAAAATATATATTTCGGAACTGAAGATTATGTAGCTAAGCAATGCTTATTTAACACCTAGATTATTTCAAGCGTATTTTTTAGAAATATTCTTCTGTCATAATTATTGTTTTTCGAGGCGTTGGTTATTTAAAAGTATTTATGTTTTTTAATTAAAATGAAAGAAGAAGAACAGAAAAATGAGATCCAAAGTTTTAAATACCGGAATGATTACATTTTTTCAGGAAAACTTATCCAGAACTGTAAGCGAGGCCAGTTTACAGTCCGTAGAAGAAAGGCAAAAGACTGAATTAGAAGCGAGTGTTAATGGAGACGATGACTACCTGCATAACCCGGAATGGTTGAGCAAATACAAACATGTATTTATACTCAGCTCTGCGGGAAAACCAATATATTCCAGGTAACCAGGAATGGTCATTATGAATACATATTTATGAACTAATTTTTTTAAATTGGCATTTTAAGATTTAGTGGTTACTTAGAAAAAAATTGCTTCAAAAATGATATCTTCGACATGGGTGATGTAGTCAATTGGTAATAAAATGATTGCTTCCTGCACGACATATAATCATCAACGGCTAAATCCAAGATAATGGTCCCATTGCATATACAACGAAAATGATTATTTCACTATATTATTGAATGTGCTAATAACAAAATGAAAGATACTTTACGTTTAAAAAGTAAGTATTAAATAAGATATTACACTTTAAAGTTTCGAAAAATGCACTGCATATTTTGACATTTCATAGGCAATATATGAGGTTAGGTTAGGTTATTAGGTTTGGTTAGGTTAGGTTATTAGGTTTGGTTTGTTTAATTTAGATTACGATTATTTTAGTTAGATTAAATTAACAGGACATTAAATTATATAGTGAAATACTTATTTCATTGAATTAACAACGGTACCATATTCTTGGATTATTCCATATCAACGATGAACCAACTTAGAAAGACTTACTCAATATAAGTGCTTGAGAGCATGGGCGAAAGAAAGAAGTAAGAGGCCTCGGTAGAGATTGCAATACATTAAAACAGGTAAAAAAGAACTACACCACAAACCAAAGCCAGAAAAAGAACGGCAATACACAGCAAACAGCAACGACGCGAAGAATGGGACAGACGAAGCCCCCCCCCCGAAGGAAATAGAAAGCAAACAACCGGGCAAACACGCAAAGGCGGCGTCACGAAAAAGAGGCGGGACGGGAACCCGGTAGAGAGATCCAAAGGGCCGCCAACAACCGACAGAGACAATCGCAAAAGGATTCCGGACACCGCCAGCAGCTCGACCAGACGACCGCCCGACAACGCAAAGGAAATCCGACCCCACCTGGGGACAAGAAGAGAAGCACGAAAGCCCACACAGAACAAGCCACACAGGGACCCAGAGGGAGCTCCAGCAGCAGGGGGCAACCCAGCAGCCCAACACGCCATAAGACGGCATGAAAAGACTCGGTAGCCACGCAACATTGGAAACCACCCGCCAAATACGTTTGTCTCAGAAAGAGACCTTAT